>PITA01008203.1:52748-86426 GCA_004023965.1 Spilogale gracilis | reverse complement strand
GATTTTTTTTTTTTTTTTTTTAAAGATTTTATTTATTTATTTGACAGAGAGAAACACAGTGAGAGAGGGAACACAAGCAGAGGGACTGAGAGAGGGAGAAGCAGGCCTCCCGCTGAGCATCAAGCCCGATGTGGGACTCGATCCTGGGTCTCCGGGATCATGACCTGAGCCGAAAGCAGTCGCTTAACCAACTGAGCCACCCAGGCGCCCCAATACTCTGGATTCTTAAGTAAGAAACAATAATGATGATTTACGTTTCAATTACCCTAATACACAGGAGAGTACTTTGTGGTACGTATTCAAGTCACTTTGTACTCAACGAGATCCAGTTTAGTCACTGACAAATAAGAACCTTTAAAGTAAACCAGTATACAAAGAAAAACTATTATATATTTAAAGTAGGATCCATTTTTGAGCTAAACTTACTTTTGATAGACTCATGAAGCATAATTACAGTGCAAGAGGAAAGTTTTACATTAGACTGTTCAACAAGAATGCAAAATGGGGACCTATCATCCTTAACTTCCTGGAGCGCTCTCGTAAGACTTGACTCGGAGGAGAGGTGAATCATTTCCACCACAAGGCCATGATCCTGCAACCGATGACCTATGCCTGTTGCATAATCCCTTAAAACAAAAAAAAAACCACATACCACACACGTAAGAAAAAGGTAGGTTATTTTCAATTAAACAAGAGGGGAAAAAAAACCCTACATCACCAAGCAGCTATTCTATATATATTTTGATGACAAGTTTAAGTGATGTGTAAAATACTGTATTTTTACTGTACTTGGGTACATGAAACGAAAGATGCTGTATTTTTTCAAAAATCATGCAGGCCCTACAACTTGTTTTCATTCTTAGACACACTGAAAACATTCAATAGTATGTTATCCCTCTGATGGAATCAATTAAGAGAACTGGAGGTAACTCTAACCAAAGGAAACTTACTTTCCTGAAAATGTGCTGCCCTCCCTCATATGGTTGACCATGCACAGAGTTTTATAAAGAAAGCAGAGTAGGTTAAAGCCGCATTTTTGTGTGGCGTGATACACTGGGTAAACACCACAAATGCGGCCAGTGTTCTTCCAGATGGAATCATTCAAATGTTATTTGATGTTGGGGCGCCTGGGTGGCTCAGTCATTAAGCGTTTGCCTTCGGCTCAGGTCATGATCCTGGAGACCCCGGATCCAGCCCCACATCAGGCTCCCTACCCAGCAGGAAGCCTGCTTCTCCCTCTCTCACTCCCCCTGCTTGTGTTCCCCCTCTAGCTGTGTTTCTCTGTCAAATAAATAAAGAAAATCTTAAAATAACAACAACAACAACAAAAAACACATCAAATGTTATTTGATGAAATCATTCCAATTTAAAGACCATGAAAGAAAGTGTAAAATTGTTTGAAAGAACAGGTAAGACTAGTATCTTCAGAAAAATAAAAGAATGCTCATCTACAATTAGTTCCTAGGACGGATGAGTATTTATTTGTTGAGGTCACTAAAACTGCGACAATTCCTTGCTATCAAGTAAATGCATGAGGGGCGCCTGGCTGGCTCAGACAGTGGAGTGTGCGACTCTTGACCATGGGGTTGTGAGTTTAAGCCCCATGTTGAGGGTAGAGTTTACTTGAACAAATAAATATATAACCAACAAACAAGCAAAAAAGAGTAAATGGATGATCCTGGAGTTAGCCATCTCAATTCATATCAACCATCCCATAACCAGCCTTGGATCAAATCCCAGAGTTCTCTCATCTCCCATTTTCTCAGCCCGCATCTTCAAGTCTTAGAGAATCTAATACAGACCTCTCCTTTGGATTTATGCTTCACTTCCTGTCCGATGCTTGCTCGGAAACCTGCACAGAAACTCTCCAAAGACGTGATTCCCTGAAATCTCCTTGATCTACCTCCTTTGGACCCTACCTACAACAGTAGTCTGTCTTCCTCTTATGTATCCTCTGCTTAGAGCAGGAACAAGCCGCATATGCCATCTACCACTTGTTATTTATGCACGTGTTTTATGATGTGGTATAAGAGAGGAACTGTCCTGTGATTACCTGTATGTTCCTCACTGTGCTTCATGCACATAACAGGTACACATTAAACACAAGTTCTGTGAATTAAAAATTAAAATAACGGCCGGAAAAATGCTTTCCAGGCTATTTGGGAGAGTAAATCATGATTTCAGAAAACAAATTCAAGAGGAAAACAAGAAAAACAAGACATGGTTCATATTAACAGAGTAACAGTCCAGGAGTCAAAACTGAGCAATGATAATTCACGCTGGAGTACACGATTTGAAAAGTAATTACTGTCTGGGAGTAGAAAGGAATTAATCAGCCAACCAATGCATCACTGCAAATCTTTCCGAATCAACGTGTCAACAGGGCAGGCAGCAAGGCCTAGTTCACGGACTCTGGCCGGTGCAGGCTGCCCTCGGCCGAGGAGTCCCTAAGCTGCACCCACCTTGGGTCCCAATCCACGGCTAAATGCCAGAACTACGGAATACCAGGCAGAGAAGCGGTTTCAGAATATAGCCCAGATGATGGGGGAGCAGAAAAGCAATCTCGAGGACTCCTCTCCTCCACCGAGCACTGAACTCCAATCAACACCAGCCAGCCTGACTCTGGAGTTGGGAGACTGGCAAGCGCACTAGGGTCTCGGAGTCAAACTGCCGTTGGAGCCCAACACAATTCTTTCTTTCTTTCTCTCTTTCTTTCTTTATTTTTTAAAAAGATTTTATTTATTTATTTGACAGAGAGAAACACAGCCAGAGAGGGAACACAAGCAGGAGGAGTGAGAGAGGGAGAAGCAGGCTTCCTGCCGAGCAGGGAGCCGGATGTGGGGCTCGATCCCAGGTCTCCAGGATCATGACCTGAGCCAAAGGCAGTCGCTTAACCAACTGAGCCACTCAGGCGCCCCCCCATCACAATTCTTTAAAGATTTTATTTATCTATTTGACAGAGAGATCACAAGCAGGCAGAGAGCCCGATGCAGGCCTCGAACCCAGGACCGTGAGATCATAACCTGAGCCGAAGGTAGAGGCTTAACCCACTGAGCCACCCAGGTGCCCAGCCTATCGCAATTCTAAAAGAGCTACAAGGTGCTATAGATCTGATGTGATGCTTGCTACAAGTTCCAAGAAAGCCAATTTAGTCAAAGATTAATGCAGTTTCCCTGGCTGATGCAAATGACTACAGCGAAGTTGGTAAATGTGGAGGGAAAACCAAGCCACTACGCATGCTGAGTCTTTATTGCCTCTGGTTCAAAACTGGTTTAAATTACCACATGATCAAATTAATCCAGGGCATGTCTGCTTGTCTTTCAATTATTAAAGGGAAATCCCATAATTTTCTAATGTAAAAGGAATTGGCCTCTTCACCCTCCCCATGCTGTGACTGACCTCATTTCTTTCAGTGTGCTGTCTCCCAAGATCCAACCCAAATACCCACCAAATGAGATGAAGCTATAATTTTGCTTTCACAAACTGTAACAGTAAAGATGCTCTCTATAAATATGTTAGGTTTCTGTAAAGCAGATATCACAGAATAAGAATTCTGAGTCACTTTAAGATTGTCGATTTTCACATAGAGAACACCAATGCTGTCTTCATGCTGAGTTATGTTCTGTGCGTGCCTGGTCTCCTGCTCAGGAATGATTCGTCCTTCTGTCTGAGTCTGCACTATCACTCGCTCGGCACCTAGCCTGCAGTTAAGTGTGCGTGCCTCCAACCAACCGTTTGTCTACATGCTCTTCACCAAGTACTACGAAACGAGACAGAATCCCAAGACACAATTATCATCACAAATTAGGTCCCGTGTCTGCCTTCAAGTGACAGCCAATGGTGTGCAAGATCCGGGCACGATGTGGACCCAAAGGCCGGGCTGGAGACAGCAAGAGGGCAGGAGATCAGGCCAAAACTGCACTTCAGTGGCCCGCGTGAGTTACAGGTGTTAGGTGGCCTGCACAAGTTACAGATGGAGAAGTGGCAACGGGCACCCCACACTGAAGGAAACATTCCAAGGACAAAGGCTGAAAGAATTCAGCAAGCAGTTAAGAAATGAGAGGACCCCGTCTCTGAAATTATCCGTGAGGCCGACTTGTGATGCCCTACACTAGACTGCCGGCGCCCCAAGGCAAAAGCTTGTGTGCTTTGTTCACTCAAGTGTCCCCAGAGCCTAGAACGGTGCCTGGCACATGGAAACCAGCCCGAAAATAGCCCTGGTTTTTTTTCCCCTGATAATGAAATCAGTGGATACTCACTGTAGAAAACTCGAGCAATACAGAAAACCAAGTAAGAGAGTAATCATCAGATACCTCCTCCGCCCCAGAATGGTAACCCACCAGCGCCCTCTCGTAACTCCTAGAGCAGTGTTCTAGCAGTATTTCCAGAGTCTTTCCATTTCAGTGGCTTATGTATGTAAGGCTAAATACTTAATTACTCCATTTGTACACATTCTCACTCGACAGGCTAAAAAGCAATAAACATACCTCTGTTCGATGTTGATAGAAACAATAACACAATCTGAAGGCCTCTCTCGATCACGTACTTTCTGAACCATTTGATAAAAGTGCTGGAAAAGCCATTCTTTCCGAGTGTCCCTGCCGCTGGTGCCACCTGAAAAATATTGACGTGTTCATGCTCCTGCAAGGGCAAAAGCAATCACTGAAAGTTTTCAGGGTTTTTTACAAAAGTGTAAATGAATGGCAACAGCTCTACAAAGAATAGATGAGGGAAACAGAAGGAGAATCTCAGCAAGACTCTTACCTAACTGAGAGGACTGAGGTCGCTCATGGTTCTCTTCGTGCCTTTTTGAATAATCAGCCGTATTCCGCCATAATTCTTTAACGCTATTGGATTCATGAAAATATAACAGTTTGTGCAAACTCAGTTTTCCTCTAAATGTGTCCCCAAAAGCCAAGAAATAAATAGCGGGTCACCTGGCACAAGACATATGCACCAAAAGAAAGGCCATGTCTATAGAGATAGAAAGATGCTCAATAGCCCATTCTCATTTTAGAATATGGTGAGTTTCTGGGATTTTTCTGTGCTCTCCCATTCACTTACTCTTGCCTGTTATGATGAAAAGTACTGTGTGGAGCCACTGATCTTTGTCAAGTCAGACTGATGCAGACAGAAGCCCATGCCTGAAGGTGTTTACTTTAAAGAAGAGGAGATAATTCTAGCAGCCACGTCTACGTCTTGAAGCAGCAGTGCTTATCTCTGAAGGTCTTCATTGCATATGGGTAAAAAATGAGTCAATGAGGTCTGCTCACTTTACTCCTAAACACTCTACAGCCCCGTGAGGCAGCTATTTTCCCTTGCTAAAGGCATATGCAAAATAGTGCACAGATGCTGGGTAATCTATTAGCCCTCTAAAGTAGTCCCCTTTGCTGTGATTTAACAGAAGAAAGGGGGAATTCGAGGCACTCTGTACCCTAAATCAGGCGTTTTTACTGCAGCTCTCCAGCATCCAGACTCCAACGAGTCTGTCCACAAGGAGTGTCCTGCCAGGGGGAGAACCACCTCGGCAGGCAGCAATTAGTGCCTTTCCCACCAGAGGCATCACACTGCATGGCAAAGCGGCCACGGAACACGCTCAAACCATGACTATTCAGCAAGCTGCCAACGAATGCCAATCTCTTTGCTCTTCCCCTGTACGATTTTCATTTGGGTTCTTGTCCACCAACTCCCTGACGCAGCAAAGACACAGCTCCAGACTTTCAGAGGCACAGCTTCTGCCTGAATTCACGCCTCCCCTACTGCCTGAGCACCCTGAGCCCCACACAGACTTTATCTTCGCCTGCCGTCTCTGACAAACACTAGCCATTGACTGCAGATGCCATTCCTCAAGCTGCCTGCTTTCTCTACCTCCTGCCAAGCTGTGTTCTTGCTGGCTTTCCCTCACACTTTATACACTTTCTTTTAACAAAGGGGTGTGTAAACTGCCCACCACCACTCTAAGAAATTGGACAGGGTTTGGGAGGGGGGCACCCCGGAAGCTGGTATGTGGTCATCCAAGAAACGTGCTATGATGTTGAAATTGCAACTGCCTGGGTATGAACCTCAGTACCGTCACCTGCTAACTGGATAAGCTTGAACGACTCACTTAACAGTGCTATACCTCAGTTTCCCTACCTGTGAAATGGGGCTACCGGAACCTACCTTGAAGCATTGCTACAAGGATTCAATGAGTGCATCCAGGTAAAGCCCTTAGAACGGTGCCTGATGCAGGAGAGGCCTTCAACAAATGCAAGCTATGATCATCCATCTCTGCCTTCAGGCTTCCTTCACACCAGAGCTAAGAAAATCCCTCCTTCAGAAGATCGTCTACCAGTGCAAGTGTTCTGAGTCTCATTGTCAGGAAATGTTACCTGAGAGAGACTAACCCCCATTAACAGTCACTCCTGAATTCTCTACTTCCAAGTGCTTCCGCAGTCAAGGAAGGCATTTTTCAATTTTGAATTATTAATCTAATCTGACACAAATCTCATCTTTAATGCGGGCAAGAGAGAAGCCCTGTCAAGGTTCATACATATAAAAATCAATTCAGATACAGTTCAAGGAAAACTGCTTTTACCAAAACTACAGAGGTAGATCCAAGGCACGAATCCTGAAGGGCCATGTTGGTTTACTTCCTTAGCTACTCAGAACACCACTGCTGAATGTGAAAGACAGACTAAACTAAGACCACTTCAAACCTGGTTTATAGACTTTGGAATCCTACACGGTGGTCAAAACCAATGAGGAACAATAATTCTCCATGACATAATGGTATGTGAAAGAAGCAAGTTCCAGAACAATATACCAGTGTGAGCCATTTCAGTTACAAATAAGAGGGGGAATGGCTTGGTGGCTAGGCACCTGCCTTCGGCTCAGGTCGTGATCCCGGGGTCCTGGGATTGAGCCCCACATCGGGCTCCCTGCTCCGTGGGGAGTCTGCTTCTCCCTCTCCCACTCCCCTTGCTTGTGTCCCCTCTTGTTGTCTCTCTCTCTCTCGGTCAAATAAATAAAATCTTTTTAAAAAATAAATAAATAAGGGGGGGATGGGGAGGACTCTGAAAGGGATTTTTTACTTTTTATTATCAAACACTTTTATATCTGTTTATTCATTCCTGAGACGGAGAGGAAAAAAATGGGCGGGGGAAGGGAAAGAGAGAGAATCTCAAACAGACTCCATGCTAGGCATGAGCTAGGCACAGGTCTCGATCTCATAGCCCTGATCTCATGACCTGGGCAGAAATCATCAGTCAGACGCTTAACTGCGCCACCCAGGTGCCCCAAATCATTTTTAAGTGACTTTGTACTGCAATACCGATTCACCTCATAACTAAAGTAAATTTGCATTTTCAGAGCATATAAGCATGGTCAGACAGTAGCACAAAAAAGATGGGGAGCGGTGGAAGAAGGGAGTCGAGGATCTGCTGCCCCAGGTCACCCAGCAGAGCTCACAAAGGGGCTCAAGGTGGTCAAGTCCCTCCAGTCCGTAAGTCTGTTGAAGTTGCTAGAGTCCAAATGAGAAGTTGAAGCAGAATGGCTTAATATGATCAAGTTGACCTGAGGGACTTCCCAAAAAGCAAATATTAATAGCATCAATTTTAACAAACACATAAGTCTGCACAGTAAGAACACATCTAAATTACTACTAAAGCTTTTAGCAAATTGAGCCACAACAATAAAACTTTACCTTAGCATGTCTTCACCCTCCTTTAAGTAGCCCTCTTGGGGAGAATAAGAAGTCGGCAGAAAAGGTTTATATGGCTTGCTCCTAAAAAACCAACAAAGACAAAATTACACTTAAGAAGAAATTACTTTCCATAGCCCACATGTTAGTTTCCACAGTTCTGGTACACTCAAGGGTGATTAAATCTTCAGTTAAACTGGATTTTTAGAACTCGAACAATGCTTTTCTCAAGCCTTCTATTTTTTCAGACTCTCTATTCGATTTTGTAATGCCTATTTCTATTTTTGTCTAGTTTGTTTGCTCAATGGTTTTCCAGAGTTGACAACTGAAGGCATAGCTCTGTCACAAGAAAAGACCATTATAAATTCACCAACGGAAAGGGGCTTCAACATGACAAATCGGATTTACCCAAATGAACTGAATTAAACCTAAAAAAGAAGTAAGAATGTAATGCTGGTGGTGTTTGGTAATTTAAAAAAAAAAAAAAAATTTTTTTTTTAAGTTCCTCTTTGGTAGATGCTCCAACATCACCATAAATTTTCATGAATCATCTGCCACCTTTAATATATCTATCTGACACTAACCCCAGAATGGCGCTTACCAAAGAACGTTCCTGAATCATCCGTGTGCATCAATTCTAAGCACTCAGAAGTCCTCGATTAAGAACACTGTTAGGTTCACATGCCAAATACATTTGATACACGTCAACACCGTCTTCCTCATTTAGAAGTGATGTGGTTAATGAATAACACTGATCTAAATCTGAGACAAAAATAAGGGGCAAAACCTAAAGAAAAAAATGCCTGCTCCAAATTGTTAGCTGAAAGAAACAAGGGGCTAAACAAGATTAACTATTATGAATTTGGACTGAGAGGGTTAAAGAGTTATTAGAAAGCTTTCCTTTTCCAAAAAGGATCAGGAGCACAGATGCTCCACTCGACCCTCTTCTCAATGATCCTAGCCAAGTTTGAAGGCCATGAGAAGGAATAAGCAGATGGTTCAATGTGAGTAAGTCAAAAGGAAGTTGCATTTGCCTTATTCGGCTTCCTAGCAACTAGACTGAATGATGCCAAGAAAGCCAGCCGGCTCTAAGGAGAAACACTGCAGGACACTTGGAACCCAGTGGCTGGGCAGGGGAGAGAAGGCCCCCAGACACTCTCACCTGGCAAAACAGAGCCGGTGCGCCCGACGCTCACACTTCCCACCACACCGGCACCTCCCCTTTCCCCTGCAGTCCCCACTCCAGCCAACCACTGGACTACTAGAAGCACCTTTCAAACTCCAGTAACCTCAGATGAGCAGTCTGGTTCGGCCAGCAAAGAGTAACTTCCCACTTCTCCGTGGGAGAGAAAGCCCAAAGCACTCAGCGCACCTCAGCCAGCTGGACAAAGGATTCTGCAGGCCAAAAGGCCTGCGCTCAAACACTGCAGCTCCAGCAGGCTGGCTGGGATCCCGGAGGCCGGAGAAACATCCCTCCCAAAGCCACAGTGTGTTCCTTTTCTCCTCCTCAAAAGCATTCCCTAAGTACTGGGGGTGCTGGGGGTTCCCAAATGAGCTACTCAAAGGAATCACACTCAGGAAGGAATTGTCTTTGTTTAAGTACATAAAAGGGAACGTGAAATAAATTCGTAAATGGCCAAAGGATGCCGGATGTTATTAAATGTTGCAAGGTTATCTTCATTCTGCCATATATTCTGGGCCTCCCTCTAACTGGTGGCACCCATTAAAAATTTCAGTTCCTCTCCTACTCCATGGAGAGCCGGTCAGCCACTGTCAAATAGAGAATGGGATTTCTAATTACAAATATATCTTGGGAAATGAATATGGTTTCCAAGACGTTCAGTGAAAATGTTTTCAGTGCATTATACTTAAACCTTATAACAAGCAGTGAAGCTAGGTATAATCAACCTCCCCACACTTTTAGAAAGAGATGAGCAGTAGGGACGCCTAGGTGGCTCAGTTGGTTAAGCGACTGCCTTCAGCTCGGGTTATGATCCCGGAGACCCGGGATCGAGTCCCACATCGGGCTCCCTGCTCCGCGGGAAGCCTGCTTCTCCCTCTCTCGCTCCCCCTGCTTGTGTTCCCTCTCTCGCTGTTTCTCGCTGTCAAATAAATAAAATCTTTAAAAAAAAAAAAAAAAAAAAAGGAAGAGATGAGCAAACACAGTCAGTTCACACGCCTTGCTACTCGCTAAGCTATAAAGCCCAAAATGAAATTCAGGTGTGCGTGACTCGAAAACCAGGCTCTCTCCCATACCTCATAGCCCAGAAACTCTGGGCTTAACCCAGGAGGTCTGCAAGTTAAAAAAAAAAAAAAAAAAAAGGGAAAGAAGGATAAATATTAAGGAATTAAGATATTAAGTTCTTTTGTGTTATTATGGAAAGTAAATTCATGTGAGCAGAAAAAATTCTCATTTGAGAACATAAACAGTATGGCAGTGGGCTCCCCAGTGAAATGGCGGCCTGCCTGCACATGCCAGCAGGCCGAGAGCCTCCTCCACACATCGGGGTGGACCACCTAAGGACGAGGAATTCAAAATTCAAGCCTCAAGATTGATGTGGAGGAACCAAAATCCTCATTACCGCCAGTGCAAAAGTAAAATGGTACAATCACTTCAGAAAATCATCTGGCAGTTTCTTAAAAGGTGAAACACCTAATCAAGCCAGTCTGTTCCTAGATATTTACCTGATAAAAATGAAAGCACAGATCTACTCAAAAACTTGTGCATGAACTTCACAGTGGCTTTATTTGCAAATAGTAAAAAACTAGAAATGTCTAACCACAGGAAAATGGTAAAACTATGGTGTCTGCCCAGGCCACAATAACAAAACATCAGAGGCTGGGTGGCTAAAACAACAGAAACGTACTGTATCAGAGTCCTGGAGGCAGGAAGTCTATGATCAGGATGTCAGTATGCTCCAGTCCTAGTGAGAACTGTCTCCCTGGATTGCAAAGGCCACCTCCTTGCTGTCCCCTCACACAGCCCTTCGACCGTGCACAAGGAGAGAACACTCTTCCTCTTATGGGAACACCAATCCTACAGAATTAGGGCCCCACCCTTTTGACCTCATTTAACCTTACTCAGCTTCTAAAAGCCCTGTCTGCAAATATAGTCATGCTGAGGGTTAGGGCTCCAACGTAACCTATAAGGAACACAATTCGGTCCATGGCACCATAAAATGGAATACTACTCAGCAACAAAGGAATGGAAGTACTAATGCACCCAACAATACAGATACATCTTGAAATAATTATTCTGGGGGGCACCTGGATGGCTCAGGCATTAAGCGTCTGCTTTCGGCTCAGGTCATGATCCTGGAGTCCAGGGATTGAGCCCCGCATCATGCTCCCTGCTCAGCGGAGAGCCTGCCTATCCCTCTCTTACTCCTCCTGCTTATTTTCCCTCTCTAGCTGTGTTTCTGTCAAATTAATAAATAAAATCTTAAAAAAAAAAAAATTTATGGGGCGCCAGGATGGCTCAGTGAATTCAGCCTCTGCCTTCGGCTCAGGTCATGATCTCAGAGTGCTGGCATGGAGTCCCACATTGGGCTCTCTGCTCAGCAGGGAGCCTGCTTCCCCTTCTCTCTCTGCCTGCCTGTGATCTCTCTCTCTGTCAAATAAATAAAATCTTTAAAAATATATATAATAAAATTTAAAAATTAAAAAAATTATTCTGAAGTAAACCAGAAACTTCTCCATAAAAATATACACTGTATGATTCCATTTAAATAATTCATAAAAATTATATGTACAATATACAGAAACTTATAGAAAATGCAAGCTAGGGGAGCCTGGGTGGCTCAGTCGGTTAAGCGCCTGCCTTCAGCTCAACCCTGGGATCAAGCCCCATGTCCAGCTCCCTGCTCTTGCTCTGCTTGTGCTCTCTCACTCTCTGTCAAATAAATAAATAAAATCTTTAAAATAAACAACAAAAGAAAATGCAAGCTTATCTATCATGATAAAAGTGATAGACTAGTTGTTGCCATAAATAAGGGGGAATGATAACAACAAATAAGGAAAACTTTGGGGGATGACAGCTGTGTTCATTACCTTGATCACAGTGCCAGTCACCCACATGTCAAAACTGAAGTTGTACATTTCAAATATGTGCAGGGTGGTTACTATATGTCAATATTACACATCAATAATCATACATTGATAAAGCTGAAAAAAATTCAAGCCTTTTTCCCGTTTCATATTTCTTTCCTTTTTCTTTTAAGGTTTACTTATTTATTTATTTTCAAGTAATCTTTACACCCAACGTGGGGCTCAAACTCACAACCGCAAGATCAAGAGTCACATGGTCTTCCGACTGAGCCAGCCACGTGCCCCAATATCAATGTGCGTTTCAAGTTTTAGCACCGGTCAGAAATCACGCAGATTCTGATGTCTTTACATGGAGAGAACCTTTACACATCTACAGAAAGAGAGCCCATCAGAATACTTCCTCACTATGTCAAACTAAATGTACGTGTCACTCCCAAAGCCTCCAGGAATGCTAGTACGATTATTTTTAACTTGTTACTCTTGTATCTCAATTACTTCAACTTATTAGACAGCTGATCTATTAAGTTCTCAGTGTAGGACCCACAGGGGATAAATTTTAAAATTAAAAAGATTTTTAAGAATCTACTCTTAGAAGTTCCATCATAATTTCAAATTTCACTGAAAACAATTTGAATTTTAACACTCCTCTGGAGAAATTTCAATCAAGCCTCCAGAAATAGGAAAAGAGTAGTAGCATGGCACTGTCAAAGGACCCAAACCAAAAAGTCATAGGATTCCTCTATGATGGTCTAAAAAAAAAAAAACCACACACACACAAACCAGGGTGAGTAACAGCTAAATAGTGTCACCGTGCAATTCAGCAATCACACCCAGCTGATTTGAAAACATGTCCACACAAAAACCTCCACATGAATGTTTACAGCAGCTTTATTCCTAATGGCCAAAAACCGGAAGCAACCATGATGCCCTTCAACAGGGGACATAGATAAACTGGCATATTCAGACAACAGACAATGAATGTTATTAAGTGATAAAAAGAAAAGAGCTATCAAGCCACAAAAAGACTTGGCTAAATCTTAAATGCATATTGCTAAGTGAAAGAAGCCAGTATTCTAAACAGCCTACACACTATATGGTTCCAATTATATGAAACTCTGGAAAAGGCAAAACTATAGAGATGGGTGAAAAGATCAGTGGTCGCCAGAGCTCTGACAGGATAGAATTAAATAGGTGAAGCACAGGGGTTTTTTCCAGGCGGTAAAATTATTCTGCATGAAACAGTGACGGTGGATACATGACACTATGCATTTGTCAAAACCCACTGAACTTCACAGCATAAAGAGTGAACCTTAATGTATGCAGATTTTAACAAATCATTTAGGAAGTAGAGAGAATCCCAGGATGGAATACAGAATGTGACAAAACAATTACAAATTGTCTATGAATGTATGAAACAACCTTACAGAAGGGAGGGAGGGAAAAGGTAGGAGCTCACCTTTGTACAGCTTTGCAGAGAAGCTGATGGGATAATACTTGGCCCACGGCTATAGTTTTCCAACCCTTGCTCTAAAGCCTAACGAGGCCCTCAAGTGGTAACTTTCAGAAGCCTGTGAAAGGAGGGCCATGTGATGTGGGATCCGTGCCACAGGGAAGAAGGCCAGACCCACGGCTTTGCCCGCATCTGGTCCAAAGTCAATGCCAAAGTCCTGATCCGGACTTAAAAGATACTTAATCCCCAGCCCCCACCCTTTTACAGACCACCCCCCACCAGTCTGACCTAATTCTCTACTTCCACCTGCACTCCTGGGGGACTCCCCCTATGGCAACTGCCATGCCTTCTAGTTGTTCCTTGTCCCCTGAGGGTCCTACTATCTTAAACAATCCCCCCAAAAACCCACAGGGCTGGCTCCCCTGCTTCAATCCAGGACTCTGCCCAAATGTCACCTTCTCTGTCCTGCCCTTCCATACCTTGCTCACCACCTGTGCTCCCTGCCCTCTGACCCAGCTTCACTTTTCTCCATGTCACTCATCAACACACACACACACATTTTAAAAACAGACTTTATTTTCTACAACACTTCTACATTTTTAGGAAAATCGTAAAGACGGTGCTGTATAAGAAATCTCCCATATAATCTACACTTAATTTCCCCTATTATTAACATCTTAAATTTGGACTACATTTGTTACAACTAGTGAACCAATACTGATACACTCTCATTAAAGTAAATCCACAATTTATTCTGATTTCCTTGGTTTTTACCTACTGTCTTTCTGGTCCAGGATACCACGTTTCTTTTTTTTTTTTTTTTTAAGATTTTATTTATTTGACAGAGAGAAACATAGCCAGAGGGGGAACACAAACAGGGGGAGTGAGAGAGGGAGAAGCAGGCTTCCCACCGAGCAGGGAGCCCGATGTGGGACTCGATCCTGGGTCTCCGGGATCATGACCTGAGCCGAAGGCAGTTGCTTAACCAACTGAGCCACCCAGGCGCCCGCCACATTTCATGTTTTGGTCACGTCTCCCTATGCTCCTCTTGACTGAAGCAGTTTCTCAAACTTTCCTTGTTTTTGATGACCTCGGCAGTATGGAAGAACACTGGTCACATACTACATAGTTTTACTTATTTGTGTATTATCTCATCTCAGGCAGGAAGGTAAGCTTCTAGAAGATAGGGATTTTGGTCTGTCTGTTTACAGTTTCCCCAGCAACTGGAACAGGGCTTGCCACAATGTAAGTGTTCAACGAATAACTGCAGAATGAGTGAATCTGGTTAAATGAATATTTTTTTTTTTAAACTCTAAAACTCCCTAGACATTCAGGTTTCATAAAGCCCAGCCCTTCTCATTTAGCACATGAAAAAATGAGGTCTTGAGGGGTTAGGTAACTAACTTTCTTTTGGTTTTTAAGATTTATTAATTTGAGGGGCCACCTGGGTGGCTCAGTCGGTTAAGCGTCTGCCTCGGGGTCCTGGGATCGAGCCCTGCATCAGGCTCCCTGCGGTGGTGAGTCTGCTTCTCCATCTCCCTCTGCCTCCCTCCCCCTGCTTGTGCTCTCTTCGATCAAATGAATAAATATCATCTTAAAAAAGAAAGATTTATTTGAGAGATAGAGAGAAAGCATGCAAGGAGCAGGGAGGGGCAGAAGGAGAGGGAGAGAATCCTCAAGCCGATTCCTTGCCAAGCAGAAGCTTGGCAAAGGACTTAATCTCACAACCCTGAGATCATGACCTGGGCTGAAATTGAGAGTTAGACACTCAACCGACTGAGCTATCCAGGCACCCCAAGTTAGGCAACATTTTAGTTCCGGGAACCAGAACTAGGACCACCTCAGCTTTTTGTGACTGCCACACACAGAAATCCCGTATTTCACTACACAAGGACCTCTCAACCACTGCCAGCCCGACACTTCAAGTTACCCACAGGGAACTTGGGAGCTGATACTCATTCTCAGCAACCTCAACAGCTTTTTCTGCATAACAGTATTTATTTGGTTTAATGACTTGAATATTTTATTGCGTTTTTGCCCTTATTATTTTATAAACGTAAGTGAAAAAAACAAAAGGGAAAAAAATGCCAACTCCAGTAATTAAGCAAAGTCATCTAGCAGGTAACAAAGAGGAGTGAAATCTTTTAGGTCAAATCAGATTGGCTGATCACCTGAAAGCAGCACCAAGCATTAGAAAACCCTCTGAATGACAATGTGTAAATGGAGAGCCGTGAAAGCCCTGCCTCTACAAATAGTTCTATTTTTTACTCAATCCTTCCTCATTGGCATATTTTCAGGAAAAGATATCAGGGAGTCCCCCCACTCATTATACCTGTTTGGCAACCTTTAACATGTGCTTTAGTGATAACCAAATGGGAAACCAATAATTGTTGGATAAAATCTGCTTAGCATGAACTTCAAAAGTATACTTTCTCAACTCACCCAGAGCCCAATACAAAGCACACTCTAAATAAATACTTACAGTACACATGAATATGAAGTAATTCAAAACTTTATCAGAAATGAACAATATGAGGGGTGCTTGGGTGGCTCAGCTGGGCAAGCATCCGACTCTTGATTTCAGCTCAGCTCATGATCTCGGGGTTGTGGCCCACATCAGGCTCTGCACTGGGTGTGGAGTCTGCTTAAGATTCTCTCTCTCCTCCTCCCTCTGCCCCTGCCCCCACCCTCTGTAAAAAAAAAATGCTGCATAAACATGGATAAATTATTTGTATTGCTTCTACTCTTCCATATATTCCATGCAAATACCAGATATTAAAGCAAATACTCTTTAGATACATGGAAGTGTCCTTTGCCAAAACTGTAGTCCGGGAAAATCTATAAACTACAAGCATATCAAACAGACAGACTTAGGAAATTTTTATTTATGTGTTTTTTACTCTATCTTCTTCCAAAGCCTTAAGGGTACTACTTAAGAAAGTCGCTTCATATATTAACATCTCATTAAGCAGTATGATTGAGATAAAATACAGTTCATAGACACGCAAGCATGCAAACACTTTTTTTCTTTTTTTTAATCTTTCTTCAAAGATTTTATTTACTTTTTTATGAGTAAAAGTATCTTCTGATCACAATAGAATGAAATGAGACATCAATACTTGAAGGAACCCTAACAATGGGAGAAATTCACACCCTTTTAAACACCAATGGGTCAAAGAAACCACAGTGAAAAATCAGAAAATACCAAGACAATGAAAATGAAAACACAACACAGCAAAACTGAAATGTAGTGAAAGTAATGCTGAGAGAAAAACGCATAGCTGTATGTTTAGATATATTCATAAAAAAGACCTCAAATCAGGGCACCTGGGTGGCTCAGTCCGTTAAGTGTCTGCCTTCAGCTCAGGTCATGATCCCAGGGTTTAGGAACTAAGTCCTGCCATCAGGCTCCCTGCTCAGCAGGAGCCTGCTTCTCCCTCTCCCTCTGCCTGATGCTCCCTCTGCTTGTGCTCTGTCAAGATAAATAAATAAAAAAAATTTTTTTTAAGATTTTTTATTTATTTACTTTACAGAGAGAGAGAGAGAGAGATCACAAGCAGGCAGAGAGGCAGGCAGAGAGGAGGAAGCAGGCTCCCCGCTGAGCAGAGCCCAATGTGAGGCTCAATCCCAGGACCCTGAGATCATGACCTGAGCCGAAGGCAGAGGCTTTAACCCACTGAGCCACCCTAGCGCCCAAATAAATAAAATCTTTTTAAAAATATCCCAAATTGGGGCGCCTGGGTGGCTCAGTGGTTAAGCCTCTGCCTTCGGCTCAGGTCATGATAACGGTTCGAGCCCCATCTCGGGCTGCCTGCCCAGCGGGAAGCCTGCTTCTCCCTCTCTCACTCAGGCTGCTTGTGTTCCCTCTCTGGCTGTGTTTCTCTCTGTCAAATAAATAAAATCTTAAAAAAAAAAAAAAAGAAAAAAAAAGATTAGATCGGGATAAATAAAATAAAGACTAGAAAAACAACAGAGAAAAATCAATAAAACGAGGAGTTGGTTCTTTGAAAAGATCAACAAAACTGATGAACCTTTAGCAGGATTAAAAAAGAAAAAAACACAAATAACTAAAATCAGATATAAAAGAGAGGACATTACTATCAATTTTACATAAATAAAAAGGATTATAGGAGAGTACTATAAGGGTGCCTGGGTGGCACAGTCGGTCAAGTGTCTAACTCTTGGTTTTAGCTCAGGTTGTAATCTCAGGGATATGATTTCAGGGTTGTGGGACAGAGCCCCACGTGGGGCTCAGCACAGAGTCTGTTTGGGATTCTCTCTCCCTCTCCCTCTGACGCTCCAGTTCACTGAGGCTTGCTGGGGGTGGGGAGGAAGGGAAAGGGTGGCTGGGTTATGGAAAAAAATAAAAATTAACAAAAAATAAATACATACATAAATACATAAATATTACTAAAAAAAGGAGAAATTTGGGCAAGTATACACACAAACTGGATAGCCTAGAAGAAATGCACAAATTCGTAGTAATACATAACCAACCAAGTCTGAATTATGAACAAATAAAAAACCTGAATAGATCTGTAACTAGTAAGAAGTCTGAGTCATTAATTTAAAAACTCCATAAAAGACTATACTTTCAGGGACCATATCTACAGTTTGTTACTAGAGAAGTTTCTCTGGATGTGTTCAGTACTGAATGAATTCCATGAGGAGGGGGCTCAGCATTCTCTCCCGAGTATGAAGCCAGCTCTGGCTGTTGCTTCTGCAACTGCGTTTTGCCACTGTTGACTATTCTCTTCCTTTGGGAGAGCAAGAAGTAAAACAAAAACAAAACCAAATTGTTTCCATGAAGAACACTCAAAATCAGATGGCTTCACTGGTAAATTCCACCAAACATTTAAAGAAGTAACACAGGTCTTCCTCAAACTCTTCCAGAAAATTAAGAAAAGGGAACACTTATTCTATGAAGCCAGCATTACCCTCACACCAAAGCCAGACAAAGACACTACAAGAAAACTATAAATCAATGTCCTTTACAAGCACTGATGCAAAAATCTTCCCCAAAATACTAGCAAGCAGGATTCAACAGTACATTTAAAATGATTATACGGGGGCGCCTGGGTGGCTCAGTTGGTTAAGCAACTGCCTTCGGCTCAGGTCATGATCCCGGAGACCTGGGATCGAGTCCCACATCGGGCTCCCTGCTCGGCGGGAAGCCTGCTTCTCCCTCTCTCACTCCCCCTGCTTGTGTCCCCTCTCTGGCTGTGTTTCTCTCTGTGAAATAAATAAAATCTTTAAAAAAAAAAAAAAATTTCCTAAAATGATTATACAGCACAACCAAGCACAATTTATTCCTTTAATGCAAGGATGGTTCAATATATGAAAATTGATCAATGTGATATTCTGCACTAACAGGATGAAGTAATTCACATGACCTCAACTGATGCAAGAATCATGTGACAATATTCAACATCCTCTCATGTTTTAAAAAAAAAGTATTCGGGGTGCCTGGGTGGCTCAGTTGGTTAAGCGACTGCTTTCAGCTCAGGTCATGATCCTGGAGACCCAGGATCGAGCCCCACATCAGGCTTTATGCTCAGCGGGAAGCCTCCTAATCCCTCTATCAGTCTCTCTGCTTGTATTCTCTCTCTCGCTGTATTTCTCTCTGTCAAATAAATAAATAATAAATCTTAAAAAAAAAAAAAAGGTACTCTATAACTACTCTACAAACTAAAAATACAAGTAAACTACCTCAACATAACACAAGCTACATATGAAAAGCCCAAAGTTGGGTGCCTGGGTGGCTCAGTGGGTTAAAGCCTCTGTCTTCGGCTCAGGTCATGATCTCAGGGTCCTGGGATCGAGGCCCATGTCAGGCTCTCTGCTCTCTCTGCCTGCCTCTCTGCCTACTTGTGATCTGTCAAATGGATAAATAAAATCTTAAAAAATAAAATTAAATTAAAAGCCCAATGGTGAGACCTCAAGCTTTTTCTCTAAGATCTGGAACAAGACACAAATGCCCATTTTCACGACTTCATTCCAACATAAGACTGGAAGTCGTAGCCACAGCAATTAAGCAATGAAGAGAAATAAAGGGCATCCAGATTGGAAAAGAAGTAAAATTATCTCTGTTGATGACATGATATTATACATGTAGGGAAAACCCAACCTATAAATCATTGCACCAAAAACAACTTTAAACAAATTAAGCTAAATTGTAGGACATAAAATCAACTTGGAAAAACCACTTGCAATTCTATACACTACCAATGAACAATATAAAAGGAAACTAAGAAAACAATTCCAGGGGCGCCTAGGTGGCTCAGTTGGTTAAGCGACTGCCTTCGGCTCAGGTCGTGATCTCGGAGACCAGGGATCGAGCCCCGCATCAGGTTTCCTGCTCAGCGGGAAGCCTGCTTCTCCCTCGCTCACTCCCCCTGCTTGTGTTCCCTCTCTAGCTGTGTTTCTCTGTCAAATAAATAAATAAAATCTTAAAAAAAAAAAGAAAAGAAAACAATTCCATTTACAATAGCAACAAAAACAATAAAATACTTAGGAATAATCTTAAACAAGGAGGTCAAAGACTATGGACACTGAAAACTATGAAGTGTTGAGAGAAGTTAAAGACACTAGTAGGTGGAAAGATATCCCATTTTCACAAATTGAAATATTTAATATTATTAAGATGTCAATATTACCTGAAACAATCTACAGATTCAATGCAATTCCTATCAAAATCCCAATAATATTTTTTTGCAGAAGTTGAAAATCCCATGCTACAATTCATATGGAATTCCAAGGCACCCAAAATAACCAAAATAATCCTGAAAAAAAAAAAAAAAATTGGAAGTTTCACAGTTCCCTGAGTTCAAAACTTATTACATACCACAGTAAGAAAACAGTGTGGTACTGTTATAAAATCAGATACAGGGGCGCCTGGGTGGCTCAGTCATTAAGTGTCTGCCTTCGGCTCAGGTCATGAGCTCCCTGTTCGGCGGGGAAGCCTGCTTCTCCCTCTCTCATTGCCCCTGCTTGTGTTCCCTCTCTAGCTGCATTTCTCTCTATCAAATAAGTAAATAAAATCTTTAAAAAATAAAAAAATAAAAACAGATACACAGATCAAAAGAACAGAACAGAAAGCCCAGAAATACACCCTCACATGTAAGAGTTAAATAATTTTTTATTAAGTGCCAAGACCATTCAATGGGAAAAGGACAGCCTTTTCAACAAGCTGAGCTGAGAAAACTAGCATCCACATGCAAAAGAATGAAGCTTGACCTTTTTATTTATACCATATACGAAAATTAACTCAAAGTGTATCAAAGATTTAAATATAAGACCTGAAACCATTAAAGTCTTAGAAGAAAAGAAGGGGAAAAGCTTTATGACTCTGGATTTGGCAATGATTTCTTGGATGTGACACTAAAAGAAAAGATGACAAAAGAAAAAACATATATTGCACCATATCAAAATTACTTTTGCACATAAAAGGTAACTATTAAGGGTGAAAAGGCAATTCACAAAATGAGAAAGAATATCTACAAATCATATTATCTGGTAAGAATCTTATATGCCAAATACATAAAGAATTCCTATAATTCAATAACAAAAAAAAAAAAACCCAATCCAAAAATGGGCAAAGGACTTGAATAGACATTTCTTCAATGAGATACACAAATAGGCAATCAGCACCTAAAAAGATGCTCAATTTCACTAATCATCAGAGAAATGCAAATCAAAACCACGATAAGGTATGCCAGAATGGCTCAGTTAGTAGAACATGCAACCTTTGATCTCGGGATTTTAAATTCAAGTCCCACATTGGGCACAGAGCTTACTTAAAAAAAGAAATACAGTAAGATACACTTCACACCCATTAGAATGGCTACTATCAAAAAAACAGAACTAAGTATTGGTGCGGTTACACAGCAGTTGGAACTTCTGTGCACTGTTGGTGGGATTATAAAATGGTGTAACAGCTATGGAAAACAGTCTGGCAGCTCCTCAAAAATTCAAAATTAGAACTTACATATGATCCCACAATCCCACTTCTGGGTATATATCCAAAAGAACTGTAGTATCTGAGAGAGATTTGCACATCAATGTGCATAGCAACATTAGTCATAATCGCCAAGAAGTGGAAGCAATCCAAATGTCATCAGTGGAAGAATGGAGAAACAAAATGTGGTTTACACATACTATATTTGTTAGTTCTCCAAAGAAACACAACCAATAGGGTGTGTACACAGAGATTTATTATAAGTAATTGATTCATTTGACTACAGAGGCTAGCACGTGTAAAATTTGCAAGGGAAACTAGAAGGCTGGAGACCCAAGACAGCCAACGTTCCATTATGAGTCTGAAGGTAGTCTGCTGAAGAACTAGCAAGAGCTGATGTAGCAGATGAAGTCCAAAAGCAGTCTATTGGAGAATTCTCAATTGCTGAAGGAGATGGATCATTTTTGTTCTTTTCAGGCCTTTAATTGGATGACCATTCACATTTTGAAAGGCAATCTCTTTTATTCAGAGCCCATCAATTTAAATATTACTCTCCTCCAAACCTGTCATAGAAATACCCAGAACAATGCCTGACCAAATACCTAGGCACCACATGATCCAGCCAAGGTAATATATATAAATTAACCACCATACGCACAATGGAATATTATGCTGTCTTAAAAGGAAGGAAATCCTATCCCATGTTACGGCATGTATGAACCTTTAGAACATTATGCTAAGTGAAATAAATCAGTCACAAAAGTACAGTTATAGGATTTCACTTATTTAAGGTAACTAACTGTAGGTTAAGTACCTGACATTAAGCTTCTGCTTGCCAAGATATCCATTTCAAAGATAACACCTTGAATAAACATATTGCCAAAGTATATGACACAGGTAAAACCAGATTAGGAACAAGGTCACCCATGAATGAAGTTCCCCTTACATAAAAATGCTGGGTGACTTAAGATAAATGACCACTTGAGGGCGCCTGGATGGCTCAGTGGGTTAAAGCCTCCGCCTTTGGCTCAGGTCATGATCTCAGGGTCCTGGGATCCAGGCCCTCATCAGGCTCTCTGCTCAGCAGGGAGCCTGCTTCCTCCTCTCTCTCTGCCTGCCTCTCTGCCAATTTGTGATCCCTCATTGTCAAATAAATAAATAAAATATTTTTTTAAAAAAAGAAAATATAAATAGTGTCTAGATATCTAATGATATTAAATTATTGATTTGGGGGAGTTATATTAGTAAACAGTGACTATGTAATAACAACAGAGTTCTTAACTTCCAGAAACACATACTGAAATATAAATATATAAAGATGTTTTCAGAGATGTGCTTCAAAATAATTTCAAGCTGGGGTGAGGAGCAAGACTAAGCTCAAGACTTGGGGCACCTGGGTGGCTCAGAGGGTTAAGCCTCGGCCTTCGGCTCAGGTCATGACCTCAGGGTCCTGGGATTGAGCCCCACATCAGGCTCTCTGCTCAGCAGGGAGCCTGCTTCCCCCTCATTCTCTGCCTTCCTCTCTGTGATCTCTCTGTCAAATATATAAATTAAAAAAAAAAAAAAAAGACTAGACTCAAGATTAGCCAAGGGTCACTAATAATGGAATAAAGTGATGGTACAGAGCGGTATATTACACTGTTTCTCTACTTCTACTTATGTTTGAAAAAAAGGGAATTTTTTTTTGTTTTTTTGTTTTTAATGAAAGGCATCTTAGAATTAAAAAAATGGAGTAACAGTGCTATCCCATCACGGAGCAATGCTCTCAGGTACCACTGAGACTGCTGGTCCTAATGGCCTGTGGCACGCAGAATGGCCAACAGACACATCCACATCAAAACTGCTAAAGCTTGTGAACGGGACAGTTTATGTGCCAAAGAGGCTTTAGAGACATGATTAAGGACATAGACTTCGAGATGGGGGTACCACACTGAATATCTGGATGAGTCCAGTGTAATCACAGGAGTCCTTAAAAGCAGAGAATCTTCCGACCTACAGAGCTGTAAGGTAACAAATGTGTTTTTCTAAACTGCTAATTGTATGCTAATCTGACATGGCAGAAATAGAAAACTAACACATGGTCCAAAACATCTATGACTGTAATGTTTCTGTCTGCCTTTTACATTTTTCCCCTACTTTCCTTTGGTATAAGGCTATAGTCTATGACTGCTGCTTATTCACCACTTCAAATGTGCTATGGCAGCGGAAAGAAAGCACGCCTTCGTTCATCGAGTCAGCACCACTTAGCAGCTATGCGAGGAGTGCCTGCTCTGTATCAGGCAGGCGGTAAGCGGGACGCTAGGGCTGTAATGCGGACCAGCCTGAGACTGGTGTGTGTACCCAGACCTACAGTGGCATCCACAGGCACCCTGACTCCAACCAAACACACCAGCCACGGATAGTGGGTGTAGCTAGGCTTCGCAGGCTGCAATGTTTCTCAGATTACTGGTACCAGCAATTTGCTGGTGCAAGATTCTTGAAGTGGTTCCAACCTCAACAGCAGGAGTCATCTGAGCTATGTAGTTAGCTGTGCATCTCCTTTGGCCCAGGACTCTAAAAACCAGCAGGGATTGGGGTCTGGGAATCGGCATTTTATCGTGCTCTTCAGCTGATTCTTAGGTATCCCTAAGCTTGAGAAGCAAGCCACAGTGGGGGCCCAGGGGCCCAACCCCAGATCTCTGGTAGTAGCAAGGCTCTGAAAAAGGGCCGCAAAGCCTATAAGTAATATCTAAAAACAACAGTGCAGGGAAAAAAAGTGCAAAGACCTAATAGTAACTGTTTTGGTGACTGAAGAGGTTAAATGCTGAGTATACAATTAAGTTTGCAGACTACCCTCAAACATGTAAACATCAAGGGGTGCCTGGGTGGCTCAGTGGTTGAGCTTCTGCCTCAGCTCAGGTCATGATCCCGGAGTTCTGGGATTGAGCCCTGCATCGGGCTGCCTGCTCAGCGGGAAGCCTGCTTCTCCCTCGCTCACTCCCGCTGCTTGTGTTCCCTCTCTAGCTGTGTTTCTCTCTGTCAAATAAATAAAATCTTAAAAAAAAAAAAAAAAGTAAAAATCGAGAAGTCAGTGTGTTCACAAGTTTCTCTAGCAATATAACAAAAAGCATGAAGAGCAAACACCAAGCTGTTAACAGAGGCAAATGCTCAGGTGTGGGCTTGCAGAAGATTGGCACTTTTTTGTATTATGCATTTCAGTGTTGTTTGAGTAATTAAAAACAAATATTTACTGTACTTCCTATGCATCTATATTCTAAAATAAAAAGGTTATTTTTTTTATTTTGAAAGATTATTTATTTATTTGACAGAGAAAACCACAGCCAGAGAGGGAACACAAGCGGGGGGGGAGAGAGGGAGAAGCAGTCTTCCCGTGGAGCAGGGAGCCCTGACGCGGGGCTCAATCCTGGGATTCCGGGATCATGACCTGAGCCTGAGCCAAGGGCAGACGCTTAACGATTGAGCCACCCAGGTGCCCCCGCCAAAATAAAAGTTTAAAGAAAGCATTACTTTTGCTCTTAGAAGACTGAAAGGAAAGTCATATTGTAAGTTATATAAACTAAAAGTAAAATCAGCAACAACTGCTAAAATTAAATCTTGACATCTGCATTTATGTCTTCATCTATTTTACTATTTTACCCTTGGAACACATAAAAACTAACACACATATTTAAAAAACATTTCACTTTACCTTTTAGCTACCGAAGATTTTCCATACTGTCTTTTGCGAGGCCTGGCAGACGAAGACATCTTAAGTCCTACGAAAATAAATTGCAGCTTTTTTTAGGATTAAATTAGAAAACCATTTTACAAAAAAAAAAAAAAAGACAAGGAAAAAAAACCCATTTTACATTATGAATAGCAGTGTGAAACATTTGCAAGCAGCAGTCCTTGTTCCAACCTCTACCCATACCAATTCTTCAAGCAAATACAATAATGAAGACCAGCTAATCACAACCCTGAAATACACTCCCAACTCTATTTCTAGGCTACAGAAAAAGTCTAAGTCAACAGACATTTAGGGAAGATGCAGGGAGCACGGGCAAAAATGCTCAGGGATTGCGGCGCCTGGGTGGCTCAGTTGGTTAAGCAACTGCCTGCGGTCATGTCATGATCCCGGAGTCCCAGGATCCAACCCCACATCGGGTTCCCTGCTCTGCGGGAAGCCTCTCTAGCTGTGTTTCTCTCTGTCAAATAAATAAATAAATAAATAAATAAATAAATAAATAAATAAATAAATAAATTCTTTAAAAAAAATTTCTCATGAATTGGAGAAAAGGGAAAGAGGTAAGTATGAACTAAAATGCACAGTGGTGGGGCGCCTGGGTGGCTCAGTTGGTTAAGCGACTGCCATCGGCTCAGGTCATGATCCCAGAGACCCGGGATCGAGCCCCATATCAGGCTCCCTGCTCAGCGGGAAGCCTGCTTCTCCCTCTCTCACTCCTCCTGCTTGTGTTCCCTCTCTAGCTGTGTTTCTCTCTGTCAAATAAAAAAATAAAATCTTAAAAAAAAAAAATAAAACGCACAGTGGTAAAGTGAAACAAACAAATGAAACAAATTTCATTTCACTGATTTCAATTCCACTTTGGTGTCCTGTCTTCCTTTAGAACCATGTGGTGCTTGATAAGGAGACATGGCAAAGGCAAATCACCACAAAACACACCGTCTAGGACGCCTGGGTGGCTCAGTTGTTTAAGGGTCTGCCTTTGGCTCAGGTCGTGGTCCCGGAGTTCCGGGATTGAGCATCGGGCTCCCTGCTCGGCCAGAAGCGTGCTTCAACACTTGACGAATCTTTTTTTTTTTTTTTTTTTTTTTTTTTTAAGATTTTATTTATTTGACAGAGAGAAACACAGCCAGAGAGGGAACACAAGCAGGGGGAGTGAGAGAGGCGAGAAGCAAGCTTCCCACCAAGCAGGGAGCCCGATGTGGGACTCGATCCCGGGTGTCCGGGATCAGGACCTGAGCCGAAGGCAGTCGCCCAACCAACTGAGCCACCCAGGTGCCCCAACACTTGACGAATCTTAAATAGCAGTCTTCATACCAGGTACATCGATCAGGGAATAGGAAGACATTCTGCGGGGATCATGAGCCTGATGGATATTCTGAACATGATTTATGGCCCCCTGTTTCGCTAAGTGCTCTTTTCCACATGGACTTGATCTAACAGGCTGAGGAAACCTGTAACCTCTTTCTCCTCTCCTCTTACTCAATTACCCTATCCCACCGCACAAAATAAAGACCAACTGCCCACCACCCACAATGTTACCTGATCCAGTGGATTACCCCAGTGTAAAAACTTCAGAATGAGATTAAAGTAAGTGGAGAAGGCAGAACAATGCAAACAATTTTTTTTTAAAGATTTTATCTATTTACTTGACAGGGAGAGAGACAGTGAGAGAACACAAGCAGGGGGAGTGGGAGAGAGAGAAGCACACTTCCTGCCAATTTTAGGGATTGTAGGGTTCAATCACAGGGGGATCATGACCTGAGCCAAAGGCAGACGCTTAACGACTGAGTCACCCAGGTACCCCAGTGTAAATAATTTCAATAAGAGGTACTGAAGGGAACAGAGACTTATTTCATCCAATTCCCAGCCAGGCTCTAAGCATTCTCTATCCTAGAAGACTGGAATGTTCAACATACAGATGGACACATTTGATAACACCATAACCAATAATCAGCTAAAAATTGATCACAGAGCTAAATGAAAGAGTCGAGAGTATAGAATTCTTAGAAGAAAACAGAGGAATAAATATTCATAACCTGGGATAGAGAAAGATTTTTGGATATGACACCAAAAGCACAAACATTAAAAAGTTAACAAGTTGGGGGGGAGGTGCCTGGGTGGCTCAGTCGTTAAACATCCAACTCTTGATTTCAGCTCAGTCATGATTTCAGGATCATGAGATCAACCCCCACATCAGGATCTGTGCTGAGCATAGAGTCTGCTTAAGATTCTCTCTCTCCCTTAACCTCTGCCCCTCCCCTCCAGCTTGTACTATTTAAAAAACAAAACAAAACAAAAAAATCGACAAGCTGACTTTATCAAAACTTAAAGGGCGCCTGGGTGGCTCAGTTGTTAGGCATCTGCCTTCGGCTCAGGTCATGACCCCAGACTCCCGGGATCGAGCCCACATCAGGATCCCTGCTTGGTGGGAAGCCTGCTTCTCCCTCTCTCACTCCTCCTGCTGCGTTCCTTCTCTAGCTGTGTTTCTTTCGAACAAAAAAATAAAATCTTAAAAAGAAAAAAAAAAGATTTGGCAGTCAGGTGCAGAGATCTACTTATCTTATAGCCACCCAAGACACATCTTCTATTTAAGTTCTTTTGCTTATTATACCTCACACCTACCAATCTGGCATGGCTTGCCTCTTTCTTTGGTCTCTCTGCCCTCCACCAGTTGCAGATTACACCCAGAAGCTCCCAAGGAGCTTACAAACCAACAATTATATAATTATGATTCCATTTATATGAAATATCCAGAAAATGTGAAATCAAAGAAACAGAAAGCTCACTGGATGCCCAGGGTGGAATGGGAAGTGACTAAAAAGGTGTCACAAAAATTCTCTAAAATTGACTGTGGTGATGGTATTATGTAAATTTACTAAAAATCATTAAATTTAAAATGAGTGAATCATGTGGTAGGTAAATGATAAATCTCAATAATAAACTGTTTTTAAAAAGTGAACTCAGACTTCTGGGTTGGGCAGTGAGGGTCAATTTTGCCAGATAGGTGCTTTGCCATATAATTTCCATAAACTAAATAAGTGAAATCTATGGCTCCTGGATTTTACTCAAAATACAATTAAAACACGCAAATGAAAACCGCCGGGTAGGATGGTCATGATATCCTTTGCAAGTCTCAGAAGTATAATAAAAATATACTTTAGTTGTCAATTTACACATGTGTAAGGAGGAAATAAATTTTTCCACCACGAGCTTGGGAACAGGGTCACCCCACAAGTCAGCCTGTCATGGGAACTAGCAAAATAAAATCTCACCCTAGAAACTAGTGGTTATCCACCCAAATGCAATAGCATGCTCAACACTTAACTAAGGACAGGATTAGAAAGCCAACACTGAGTTGCAGGTGGCCTCCTGTCTGCCCTCATTCCTTCATTATGGCACAGCCACGGCAGGAGGCATTTCCCTTGCTGCATAGGTAGCCTCTTGGCCCCCTGCTGCCCCTGGGACTGGGACTAAAGATGACCAAAAGCAAAATAAAACCATGAATCTCCATTTGGAGCTTTCAAGATTCAATTCCTTCAAGAGCAGTATTTTTTAACTTTATTTAAAGAATCTCTACACCCAAAGAGGGGCTCAAACTCACCACTCCCAGGGCACCTCCGTGGTTCAGTTGTTAAGCTGTTAAGCCTTCGACTCGGGTCATGATCCCAGAGTTCTGGGATTGAGCCCCGCTTCAGGCTCCCTGCTCCACAGGAGGCCTGCTTCTCCCTCTCTCACTCCCCCTGCCTGTGTTCCCTCTCTAGCTGTGTTTCTGTCAAAAAAATAAATAAAAATCTTAAAAAAAAAAGCAATATTGACCTTAACTTATTTTTCTCCCAGTCACTGAACTCCCGAAGAAGACCCAACCATCCCCTACTTGCCAAATGCTCTTTCAGACTGAGGGCACAACCATCTTGATCACTCCAGTACTCCCAGCCTAGCCAGCCCTGGCCTCAGACTCCCCTACTCAGGCATTGACCTCGGTGCTGGGGATACTTGGCGAGCAGATAAGAGCACTTCCTTGCCCTCCTGGGAATAATTTATTAATCAAGCATTACGCAGCCAAAACGGTTATTACATAATCACGGACGCAAAATTACAACTGTACGGTAACAGGAGGGAAGCAGAGGCACTTTGAAAATGGTGCAACAGGAGAAGGTATCCATTCTAAACCTTCATCCTTATTAACTCATTTAACCATCAATAGGTCCTATAGGGTAAGTTCTATCATTATCCTATTTGGGGGATGAGAAAGTGGGCAGAGAGAGATAAGGTAACTTGTCCATGGACACACAGCTCGTCAATGGTCCGCCCGGATGCACACACGGGTCTGCCTCCAGAAGCCTGGTGTAATCACCAAATCGGCTGCCTCAGTAAACACTGGCAGAAAGAATGAACTGGAGACAGCCACAACACATTAGCCAGAGCCCTCCCTAAGAAGGTAAGGGGGGCCGAGGCGGGGCTGATCCAGAGAGCACCGACCTGCTGGTGACCCGGACGCGCCAAGGCGGGAAGGCAAGAGGATGGGCAGGGGAGGCTGCTGGGGCTTCCAAGGTCATCTCCAGGTTATGCATCCGACCCACCTGCCCACTTCTCAACTGGGGAAACTGAGGTCCCCAAGGAGCTAGAACACAGGCTCTGAGGCACCAGCCAACCTCAGCCTCCCCAAACTCTCCAGGCGGGACGTGGCTAGGGGCACAGAGACTGCAGCGAGGCAGGACCGGGCCCCCTGCCCTTGACAGGACACTCACCTGGCCTGACAAGGGTGATCTTCCGGGTGTAGCTCAGGTACTGCCCCGCGCCCTTCCTCAAGCCTTTGTACTCCCACCTGGCCCGGCGCCTGGGGCCCGCCACTAGCAGGCCCCACCCACTACGTCACGCGGGGGAGGGGCTCGAGGAGCGGGGTTGGGGCGACAGGCAGGGGGAAGCCGGGGCAGGGAGGCGCCAATAGCGCCTCTGCCGACTGGGAGGTGCAGACCCACAGACCGTCTTCTTGACTGTTCTTGTTCTGTTAACTTGCACATCCCTCCTTGCCCTTTCTTTGCCTTTCCTGTTTTCAATCACAGAGTCGTTCTTTCACTCATTCTTATATCTAACAATTATGTGTGTGAAAACAACAACAAATGTGTGCCAGGAATTGCTCGCTGGGAAGAAAGCTGGGAAGACAAAATAACTGTGCCCATCAGCTTACATTCTAGAAGAGGACAACAAATGAATGGCTTTGTTATCCCTACCCACAGATGCAATACATTTTACATCCTTTCCAGTACACCTGTGTGCACACAAACACCCACACACACACCACTATAAAACTAAAACTCAAGTTTCACAAAGCAATGGTTACCTTCATTGGCAGCTCCTCAAAAGACAACCAAAAAACTTGTGAGCAAGCACAACTAACTTTGTTAGACTTGCAGTAATGGAAAATGCTACATTGACAATCTCAATAGTATCTCAGAATGGGAGGACAAGCAAAGGAAATTTATAGGGTTGGGTCTGGGCTTAAGATAGTTGAAGCAGGTCTTTCAAGACAAGAAGTGAGAGACTGGGAGTCCATAAGACCTAATAGGCAAAAAAGATGTTGCAAAGCAGGTGGAAAGATTGAATTTTAGAAGGACACTTTTATTTCCTTTAGTTTATTGGTTATCAATGATTGAGTTTAGAAGACTATAGAACTTCCTTTTTAGTAAAGATTTTATTCATTTATTTATTTGACAGAGAGAGAGAACATGAGTGGGGAAGAGTGGCAGAGGGAAAGAAAGAGAGAAGCAGACTCTCCCCTGAGCAGAGAGCCAGACCTGGAATTCAATCCCAAGACTCCAGGAGTATGACCTGAGCCGAAGGCAGATGCATAACTGATTGAGTCACCCAGGTGACTCACTGAAAGTAATGTTAAATGCAATTTCCTCAATATGTATGTACTAAATAAATTATAAATTTTGAATTTTTTTTAAAAACAGGGATTGTCTGAGATTGGGCAAATGTCTTGGCATAAATTTTAGGATTAGTGAACACAGCAAGGCGAGGGTCTTAAAGCAAATCTCTGTAAGTAAAACCGATGTTTTGACAGGCATTGTGTTTTCCTGGATGACCAATCCCGATGGGATTGCCAGTGTGAGAGCCCATCCTGGAAACTGTCCAGAAAGATAGGTTTAAACAAAATCCTAAACCAAATAATTATTTTATTGGTTTATACACTTACCTTACTGAGCATGGCATCATTTTTGTTGTATTCTATTGAATTCTATTCACAATAGAATACAACAAAGCAATGGCAAAGAGCACCCAGGCTCAAGGAAAAGGGAAGAGACCCCATCTCCTGATGTAAGGAATATCAAAAAACGTGGCCAACTTAAATCCTCCTCATTTGAAGGCACCTGGCTGGCTCAGTGGATAGAACATGTAACTCTTGATCTTGGGGTTGTGAGATCAAGTCCCATGCTGGGTGTAGAGATTACTTAAAAAATAAAATATTTTTTAAAAAAAATCTCCCACATCTGATGACTTAGAAAATAAGGAGTTTCTTCTTCTGAGCTAAAGAAAGAATAGGGATATAGGAGAGGTAGGCCACATGGATTAGCTGATCTTTGTCAATTAAATTTTCCTTCTGGGGGTACCTGGATGGCTCAGCCAGTTAAGCATCTGTGTTTGGCTCAGGTAGTTATCCCAGGGTCGTGGGATCCAGCCCCACCCCCCAGGCTCCCTGCTTGGCAGGAAGGCTGCTTCTCCCTCTCCCTCTGCTCTCCCCTGGCTCATGCACTCTCTTTCTCTCACAAATAAATAAAATCTTCTTTAAAAATTAAAAAACGAGGGGATCCTGGGTGGCTCAGATCAGGTCATGATCCCAGGGTCATGAGATCGAGCCCCACATTGGGCTCCCAGCTCAGCTCCCAGCTCAGCAGGAAGAATGCTTTCCCCTCTCCCACTCCCACTCCCCCTGCATGCATTCATGCTCTCGCATGAATGGTTACACAGCTATGTGACTGTATTTAATGCACCAGAATTGTACCTAAAAATAGAACAGGGACGCCTGAGTGGCTCAGTCAGTTAGGTGTGTCTGCCTTTGGCCTGGGTCATAATCCCAGGGTCCTGGGATCAAGCCCTGAGTTAAGTATCCTGCTCAGCTAGGAGTCCACTTGTCCCTCTACCTCACCCCACCCCCACTCATGGTCTCACGTCAGCAAGTAAATAAATATAATCTTTGGGGTTCCTGGGTGGCTCAGTTGGTTAAGCATCTGCCTTCAGCTCAAGCCATGATCCCAGGGTCCTGGAATTATGCCCCACATCAGGCACCTAGCTCAGCTAAAAGCTTGATTCTCCCTCTCCCTCTGCCCCTCCTCCCAGCTCGTGGTCTCTCTCTCAAATAAATAAAGAAAATATTTTTCTAAATAAAACCTATTAAAAAATAGTTAAAATAAGGGGGCCTGGGTGACTAAGTCACTTTAGCATCTGACTCTTGATTTAAAACCGGATTGTAATCTCTCAGGTCCTGGGACAGAGCCCCACACTGGGCTCCATGCTCAGCATTAAGTCTGCTTGTTCCTCTCCCTCTGCTCCTTCCCAGACTTGTGCACACTCTTCCTCTCTCTCAAATAAATAAATAAACAGACCTTTTTAAAACCGTTAAAATAAAAAATCGTCAAAACAGTAAATGTTGGGGGCGCCTGGGTGGCTCAGTTGGTTAAGCGACTGCCTTTGGCTAATAAATAAAATCTTTTAAAAAAAATAGTAAATGTGGTTCTGTTTACTATACTATAATAAAAAATGAATTTAAAAAAGCAATAAAAGCCAACAAGTGTTAGAGTCTTTCCCTACCTCTTCAATGAACTCATCTTTCTTGCTCCTGTCCAGATAAGATTCTATCTATGTTCACAGGAAACTGTCTCTAGAACAGTTTTTTGTTGTTGTTGTTGTTCTTGTTGTTGTTGTGAAAGATTTTATTTATTTGATAGAGACACAGCAAGAGAGGGAACACAAGCAGGGGGAGTGAGAGAGGGAGAAGCAGGGTTCCCACCAAGCAGGGAGCTCAATGCTGGGCTCAATCCCAAGACTCCAGGAATGTGACCTGAACCGAAGGCAGATGCTTAATGACTAAGCCACCCAGGTGCCCCTCTAGAACACCTTTTCAAACATCTGCAGCTTTAGTAAACCCCTCTGGCTCCCAATACAACTTGAGATCATTTAGGTCATCTTCAGGGTTGTATAAATAAAAGGAAATCTCACTAAAATAAAGCCAGGAGACTAGAAGGGGGAATTCTCATGCCATATCATTTGATGTCAAACACAGAAACAATTATCAATTACAGACCCCAACAGAAGACTAGTCACAAGAAAGAATCATCATTACAGATCCTGGTAAGAAAAGATGTTTATGCCATCTCCTATGAGAAATCAGCTACCCCAGAAACTCATCCAATGAGAAACATCATCACCCTGAAAACTTATTTTTCCAGTGGACTTTTGTTCAAAACAACAGCTCCCAGACTCCTCCTTCTTCTCGAAAACATAACATTTCTCTTTGTTGTATTAGCCTATGGTTTTTGCTGTAGCTTGCCTGTCCGGAATTGCAATTTTCTGATATTCCGAAATAAACCCATTTTTGCTGGTAAAATAACTGTTTTATGGGGCGCCTGGGTGGCTCAGTTCGTTAAGCGACTGCCTTCGGCTCAGGTCATGATCCCGGAGACCCGGGATTGAGCCCCACATCGGTCTCCCTGCTTGACATGAAGCCTGCTTCTCCCTCTCTCACTCCCCCTGCTTGTGTTCCCTCTCTGGCTGTGTTTCTCTCTGTCAAATAAATAAAATCTTTAAAAAAAAACCCA
>PITA01008203.1:7309-52648 GCA_004023965.1 Spilogale gracilis | reverse complement strand
TTTGGTGTTTAGTCAGACTCCGTGATGTAACTGTACTGTTCCTATCAGGATTGTGCTGGCTATTGGCCCAATTCCTTTTGGAACCGGGCCATTCCTATTGGAATAGCAGTTTAGGAATTTTTCTTTTTACTCCAGAGAAAAACCTTTAAGGGGTGCCAGCCTGGTTCAGTTGGTAGAGCATGCAACTCTTCATCTCACGGTTGGCAGTTCGAGCCCCATATGGGGTGTAGAGATTACATAAAAATAAAATCTTTAAAAAAAAAAAAAAGCCTCTAAGAAATTGGATTCCAGTCATCAAAATGTTTTGAGTCACTCCCCCTCTTTTCTGGGACTCCTGCCAGTTTTAGGTTTTAAAACTGTGGTCCTGAGTGCCTGGGTGGCTCAATAGGTTGAGCATCTGTCTCCAGCTCAGGTCATGATCCCAGGGTCCCGCAATCAGGCTTCCTGCTCAGCAGGGAGTCTGCTGCTCTCTCTCACTCTACCCTTCCCCCCTGCTCATACATACACTCTCTCTCTCTAATAAATAAGATCTTTGAAAAATAAATAAATAAAAACTAAAGATAAAAATAAAGACAATGGGGCACCTGGATGGTTCATGTGGCTAAGTAAGTGTCTGCCTTCAGCTTAGGGATCAGGTCCCACATGGGTTTGCTGCTCCACGGAGGGACTGTTTCTCTCACCATCTCTCTCTCTCCCTCTCTCTGTCTCTCATGAATAAATAAAATCCTTAAAAATAAATAAATGAATATAAAAGCTGTGGTCCCTTGGGAAGCCTAGTTGGGTCAGTCGGGAGAGTGTGTGACTCCTGATCTCAGAGCTTTGAGTTCCAACCCTACAGTGGATATAAAAGTTACTTAAAAATAAATCAACTTTTAAAATAAATAAATAAAGGGGCGCCTGGGTGGCGGAGTTGGTTGAGCAACTGCCTTCGGTTCAGGTCATGATCCCGGAGACCCGGGATTGAGTCCCACATCGGGCTCCCTGCTTGGCGGGAAGCCTGCTTCTCCCTCTCTCACTCCCCCTGCTTGTGTTCCCTCTCTGGCTGTGTTTCTCTCCGTCAAATAAATAAAATCTTAAAAATAAATAAATAAATAAATAAAATTGAATGAATGAATGAATGAATATATATATATATATATATATATATATATATATATATATATATATGGGGCGCCTAGATGGCTCAGTTGGTTCAGCATCTGCCTTCAGCTTGGGTTATGATCTCTGGGTCCTAGGATCCAGCCCTGCATCAGGCTTCCTGCTCAGCAGGGAGTCTGCTTCCCACTCTCTCTCTCTCTCTTTCTGCCCCTCACCACTGCTTGTTCTGTTTCTCTCTCTCAAATAAAATTCTTAAAAAATAAAACTAGGGCGCCTGGGTGGCTCAGTGGGTTAAAGCTTCTGCCTTCGGCTCAGGTCATGATCTCAGGGTCCTGGGATCAAGGCCCACGTCTGGCTCTCTGCTCGGTGGGGAGCCTGCTTCCTCCTCTCTCTCTGCCTGCCTCTCCGCTTACTTGTGATTTCTCTCTGTCAAATAAATAAATAAAATCTTTAAAAAATAAAAATAACAAAATAAATAAATAACTAGAAACTATTTTCTAACTAAATGGGTCAACTTAACCAAAAATAATTTCAAACACCAATGCCCATTACAGGGAACTTTAAATCTCCCCAAACTTATTTTTCTCAAAACCAAATTGGATAGCCATGGCTCTAAAGTTGTCAAAGCTAAACAGGATGCCTACTTTTTTTTTTTTAAGATTTTATTTATTTGACAGAGAGAAACACAGACAGAGAGGGAACACAAGCAGGGGGTGAGAGAGGGAGAAGCAGGCTTCCTGCCGAGCAGGGAGCCCGATGTGGGACTCGATCCCGGGTCTCCGGGATCATGACCTGAGCCAAAGGCAGTCACTTAACCAACTGAGCCACCCAGGCGCCCCGGGATGCCTACTTTGATTGGTATTGTGAAGCTTCCAAAACTTATCAGGAATCTAAAATTGGGGACGCCTGGGTGGCTCAATTGGTTAAGCCACTGCCTTCAGCTCAGGTCATGATCTAAGAGTCCCGGGATCGAGTCCCTCATTGGGCTCCAAGCTCCACGAGGAGTCTGCTTCTCCCTCTGACCTTCTCCCCTCTGATGCTTGCTCTCTCTCTCTCTCTCTCTCTCTCAAATAAATAAATAAAATCTTAAAAAAAAACCAAGGAATCAAAATTGCCTCTCTAGGATACTTGGGTGGTTCAGTTAGTTAAGTGTCTGTCTTTGGCTGGGGTCATGATCACAGGGCCCTGGGTCAGAGTCCCGCCTCCGGCTCCTTGCTCAGTGGGGAGCCTGCTTCTCCCTCTGCCTGAGGCTCCCCTGCGTATGTGTTCTCTCTCTGACAAATAGACAAAATGTTTTACAAAATAAAAAACTAAATAATAAAAATAAAAAATGAATTTGCCTCTCTGCAAGATACAATTTCTAGACTAAGCAAGGCAAACAAACAGAAAAAGACAAAAAGGTTTCTGTGGGACCAAATAAATCCCAAATTTCTTATGTTCCCTGGACTAAAGCCAGATTGTGAGCCATAGAAAAAGAATTTCCTAAAGTGACTGAGGACCCCCATTGGTTTGCTGAAGAATTTAACATGGTTATTCAAACTGACCAACCTGGTTTCTCAGATTTATATCACTTTGCCCACATGCTTGTTGGTGACAGCCAAGCCAGAACAAGATTAGAAAAACAAACCCCTAACTTTTGGCAAAATACTAAAAACATGAGCACTGGGTGGCTCAGTCGTTAAGCGACTGCCCTCCACTCAGGTAACCCAGGGTCCTGGGATGGAGCCCCGCATCGGGCTCCCTGCTCAACACGAAGCCTGCCTCTCCCTCTCCCAGTCCCGATTGTGCTCCCTCTCTCGCCATGTCTCTGTCAAATAAATAAATAAAATCTTTTTAAAAAAATACCAAAATACATGCTGAAAACCTCCACTGAGCAATTACAGTAGCTTTCTCTCAGCCTGCTGACTAGAACAAAATTCAGACTTGCACACAAAGATCTGAGGAACTTGTTTATGACTATTAGACTTCAGATTGTTTTCAAAGAAACTTCTGAGGTTCCTTAAGATGCTGAATCCACTTGGGTAGCCTTTAACTCCATATTTCTTAAAGAGGTGAACCAGGAAATTTCTCTTTTAAAGGAAAGGACAAGGACGTCGCTCAGTTGGTTAACCATCAACTGAGGTGCCTGGGTGGCTCAGTTGGTTAACCAACTGCCTCCAGCTCAGGTCATGATCCTGGAGTACCGGGATCGAGCCCTGTGTCAGGCTCCTTGACCACAGGTGACCCTGCTTCTTCCTCTCCCTCTCCCTCCTCTTGCTTGTGCTCTCTCCGTCTCACATTAAAACAAAACAACCTTTAAAAAAATAAAAGGCAAGGATTAAATGGGAAACTGTGTCTACTCCAGACTGAGTTAATGTGGCAAACCAGCTCGCCTGCATGCTAGGAGAGTCACCTAAGAGAAAGACCACTAAAATTCTTAGTTTTGAACCCCAACCACTGGAGGCCACTAAACAAAATCCAAAATCTCAAGGTCTCTGCTGTTATTGCAAAGAGCCAGAACAATGGAAAAAAGATTGTTAACAACTTATGGTACCTTCAGCCCACCAGCCAGCCTTGCCAATGGCCTCCTAATTCCCAATGAGGGGTTCCAAGAAACTATCGAGGATCTTCCCAATCCTCTCTCCTACTCAGCTTGGACAAAAAACTCTCCAGATTAGGAATCAATCTCTCTGTGTCCTTACTGACACTAGAGCGACACAGACAGTGCTTAACCCCCCACCTCATTGTACTAAATAGTTCAAATAGGGGTTGCCTGGGTGGCTCAGTCATTGAGCGTCTGCCTTCTACTCAGGTCATGACCCCGAGTCCTGGAATCCAGCTCCCATCAGGCTCCCTGCTTGGCAGGAAGCCTGCTTCTCCCTCTCTCACTCCCCCTGTTTCTGTTCCCTCTTTAGCTGTGTTTCTTTCTGTCAAATAAATAAATAAAATCTTTGAAAAAAATAAATAAAATAGCTCAAATAGTGGGGGTCTGTAATAAATCTCAACAGATTCCTATTTCTGAACATATTCCCTTTTGTTTAGGCCCCTTAAGATACCCACCCTCGGGGCGCCTGGGTGGCTCAGTTGGTTAAGCAACTGCCTTCGGCTCAGGTCATGATCCCGGAGACCGGGGATCGAGTCCCACATCGGGCTCCCTGCTCGGCGGGAAGCCTGCTTCTCCCTCTCTCACTCCCCTTGCTTGTGTTCCCTCTCTGGCTGGGTTTCTATCAAATAAATAAAATCTTAAAAAAAAAAAAAAAGATACCCACCCTATTCCCCTTAGTTCCTCTCCCCCTAGTTTTATGGGATAGATTTCTTAGAATAATATCATGCTGCAATTGCTTTCTCCCCAAAGGGTTACATAATTCTAGAAATTTCGATCTCCGGGTCTCCGGGGTCATGACCTGAGCCGAAGGCAGTTGCTTAACCAACTGAGCCACCCAGGCGCCCCGAGGGTGGGTATCTTAAGGGGCCTAAACAAAAGGGAATATGTTCAGAAATAGGAATCTGTTGAGATTTATTACAGACCCCCAGTAGTATTCAAAAATAGCCAACTGGGTGAACGCTGACATCTTTGATTTGCTCTATCTTTGACAGCACTATACTTGAATGGAGGACACTGACCATATGTCCTTACTGGATAAGCTATCAACCTCTTTATGGGCAAAATCTTCAACTGACATTGGCAGAATCCACAGTGCTTGTCCTCTAGATCGCTCAAAACACCGCCTCAGAACTAGTCAATACTCTATCAATAAAGAAGCCCTTCATGGTATCAAGCTGGTAATAGAGGATTGCAAGATTCAGGGCCTCATTATCCCTTGAACTCATTCTTGTAATACCCCAATTTTACCGTGAGAAAACCCAATGACTGAGGATGAAATCTTGTCCAGGACTTCCGAGGAATATATAACGTTGTTATCCCCGGCACCTCATTGTTCCCAACCCCCATCTGCTACTGTTATTCCTTGCCACTGAAAGCACATTTTTTGCTGTCACTGATCAACACAGGGCATTTTTTAGTATTCCAGTTGATAAGTATAGTCAATCTTTTTGCTTTCACCTGGAAGAACTGCAATACATTTACACAGTGATGGCTCAAGGTTTCTGAGAGCCCTTACTTTTCACAAATCTTACAAGCTAATTTGCATGATATATGTAACCTCTACTTTGTTCAGTGCATAGACTGCTTCTCTGCTCCACTTTACACAGGAAGATAGTCCACTTGTTAAACTTTCAGCTGTAGGGTGCCTGGGTGGCTCAGTAGGTTAAGCTTCTGACCCTTGATTTCAGCTCAGCTCATGCAGAATCGAGCCCCGCATAGGGCTCCACACTAGGTGGGGAGTCTGCTTCTCTCCCTCTCCCTCTGTCCATCCCCTTGCTCATGATCTCTCTTTCTCTAAAATAAACAATCCTTTAAAAAACAAAATATAGGGGTGCCTGGGTGGTTCAGTTGGTTAAGCGACTGCCTTTGGCTCAGGTCGTGATCCCGGAGACCCGGAATCGAGCCCCACATGGGGTTCCCTGCTTGGCAGGAAGCCTGCTTCTCCCTCTCTCACTCTCCCTGTTTGTGCTCCCTCTCTGGCTGTGTTTCTCTCTGTCAAATACATTTTTAAAAATTATTTTAAAAAACAAAATATAGGGGCGCCTGGGTGGCTCAGAGGGTTAAGCATCTGCCTTCAGCTCAGGTCATGATCTCAAGGTCCTGGGATCCAGTCCTACATTGGGCTCTCTGCTCAGTGGGGAGCCTGCTTCCCCCTCTTTCTCTGCCTGCCTCTCTGCCTATTTGTGATCTCTCTCTCTGTCAAATAAATAAATAAAATCTTAATATATATATATGTTTGGCCTTTAAAGCACATAAAGTCTCCAAAGAAAAATTGTAATTTGCTCAAGCTCAGGTTTGATACTTACAGCAGATCTCAGAACAAGGGTTACATTGGAACTAAGTAGACTTCGTGGCATCCCGAACCTCCTCACACCTAAAACTAAGCTCTAATTATGAGGTTCTCTTGGACCAGCTGGCTACTGTCAAAACTCGACTCCGAACATTTCTTATGGCTCACTTCTATGTGCGTTATCAAGAAACAACAAACCTGACCCTATTATTTATTTAAAGATTTTATTTATTTATTTGAGAGAAAGAGTGAGAGAGCATAAGAGGGGAGAAGGTCAGAGGGAGAAACAGACGCCCCACAGAGCTGCAAGCCCAATACGGGACTTAATCCCTGGACTCCGAGATCATGACCTAAGCCAAAGAATGGCTTAACCAACTGAGCCACCCAGGCACCCCTGACCCTATTACTTAGAAAGATCTGGATGACATAGCTTTGGTACTTTAAAGAAAAGCCTAAACTAAAGCCCCTGGCTCTTGGTCATCCTATCAGCAACTATTTCCTTTTTGTATGTTATAGGTAAGGACATCCGCTACGTAGTGCTCGTCCCAAAACGTGGGGACTATCATCAGTTCATAGGCATTATAGCAAAAGGGGCTAGCAGACATCCCCCTTGCCTTAGAATCATTCCTGCCACTGCCCTATGAGTTAAGGTGACTGAAGAAATTGCCAGGGGGCCTTCTTCACTAACCGTCCTTGTGCCCCCTGCAGCAGAAGCCCTCCTGAATTCTCATCTCTCAGCACTTGGCAGCCAATCACCTCACCTCCTTATGACATCTTCCCACTAACTGCTTCTCCCATAACTCTTTTTTTTTTAATTTCATTTATTTATTTGACAGAGAGAGCAAAAAAGCACAAGCAGGAGGAGCAGCAGAAGAGGGAGAAGCAGGCCCCTGCCAGGGAGTTCGATGTGGGGCTTGATTCCAGGACCCTGGGATCATGATCTGAGCTGAAAGCAGACCCTCAACCATCTGAGCCACCCAGGCACCCCTCCTATAATTCTTGCCGCAATAACCTTCACCTTGCTATTCTACTCCTGACCTCCACAGATGAGAACCCTCATGACTACTTAATGCTGACTGATCACCTTTTAACTACCCATGACCATTTACAGAAAACTCCTCTAGCAGCAGATTTTTCAGGGCTTACTGATGGGTCTTTTTTTTTACAATTTCTTTTGAAGTAATCCCAACACCCAACATGGTGCTTGAACTCACAACCCTGGGATCAAGAGTCACATGGTCCACTGACTGAGCTAGGCAGGCACCCCTGATGGGTCTTATTTAAAGGATGAAAATGCTGGGGCCTCTGGGTGGCTTAGTTGTTAGGCATCTGCCTTCAGCTCAGGTCATGATCCCAGAGTCCCGGGGTCGAGCCCCGCATTAGGCTCTCTGCTCAGTGGGAGGCCTGCTTCTCCCTCTCTCCCTCTCCCTGCTGTGTTCCCTCTCTAGCTATGTTTCTGTCAAATAAATAAAATCTTTTTTTTTTTTTAAAAAGGATGAAAATGCTAAATATCGTGCTGGGCGTGCTACTTCACCTCTATGTGATGTCAATGAAGCACTACGTTTGCCTTTGGCTACTCTACCCAAGGACTGAGGCTTGTAGCTCAGACAAAGTAAAACCACAGACATTTATACGGATAGTTGACATCCCTTTGGGGTAGCTTATGACCTGGCAATGGTATGGAAATAAAGAGGTTTCCTTAACTCTAATGGGAATGAAATTTAAAATGGCTCCTATATCCAAAATTGATTAGATGCCATAATTTTGCCAGCCGCTCTGGCAATTTAATCTCCTTGGCAGTCCAGACTCAACTCCCTGGAGGCCAGAGGAAACTATCTCACTGATATTTCCAGCCAAAATTCTGCTCTCCAGGAAACCAATAGTCAAATCTCTGTCTTGGTCCAGAGGGATGTTCTCTCAAATGACAATTAGAAAAAATTGACAAAGACGCTCAAGAATTGGCCCCAGAAAAGGAAAAACAATATTGGAAATCTAATAAATGTTAGTTCAATAAAAAGAGAGAACTCTGGCTTAGACCAAATACTGTTCTAGCCCTTCCAGAAATTCTAAAATTCCCACTACTTACTGTATGTGCATTAAACTGCAAAATGATAACATTCCTGAACCAGTAATGGTGAAGAAATATTAATAAGGCTGCAGAAAGTGCCTACCCCTCTTGTCCCACCTGCCCAAAGTCCAATCCAAGGAAACATGTTCAGTCTGCATGCAGACACTTTGAACTGCCAATGGCCCACCCAGGTTTGGCCAATCATTTTCACAGCTCCTCCCATCTCATGGATATAAATATGCTTCATGGTTTGTGGTTGTCTCACTGGTCTAAAGCTTTCACCTATAAATGGGCCACTGCTTCTTCTGTGGCTAAAATTCTGTTTAAAAAGATTATACTGGGCACCTGGGTGGCTCAGTTGGTTAAGCGGCTGTCTTTGCCTCAGGTCATGGTCCAAGAGTGCCAGAATCAAGCCCCACCTCAGGCTCCCTGCTCAGTAGGGAGTCTACTTCTTCCTTTCCTCCTCCCCCGACTTGTGCTCATGCTCTCTCTTTCAAATAAATAAATAAAGTATTTGAAAGAAAGAGAGAGAGAAAGAGGAAGGAAGGGAAGAGGAGGGGAGAGAGGGAGGAAGGAAGGAAGGAAGGAAGGAAGGAAGGAAAGAAAGAAAAAGAAAGGAAGGAAGGAAGAAAGGAAGAAATCAAGAAATCCTTCAAATACTTTGACCACAAGCACTGCTTTGGTCCTTCCAAATCTCAAATCCACCTTTTCTGGAACTCACCAAATCTCATCCTTTGAGATAGTCATAGGACACCAAATGCATCTGGTCCCTGCCTCCTTTGAGCCACAGCTGATAAAAGATATACTTCAACAGTGTAAACGCCTAATTGCTTCTATTAAAAATAGTCATGCTGGGATGCCTGGCTGGCTCAGTCGGTTGAGCATGAAACTTTTTTTTTTTTAAATAGGCTTCACGCCCAGGGGCGCCTGGGTGGCTCAGTTGGTTGGGCGACTGCCTTCGGCTCAGGTCATGATCCCGGAGACCGGGGATCGAGTCCCACATCGGGCTCCCTGCTCAGTGGGAGGCCTGCTTCTCCCTCTCTCGCTCCCCCTGCTTGTGTTCCCTCTCTGGCTGTGTTTCTCTCTGTCAAATAAATAAAATCTTTAAAAAAAAAAAAAAAAGAAAAAAAAAAAAATAAATAAATAGGCTTCACGCCCAGCATGGAACCCAACGCAGGGCTTGAACTCATGCCCCAGAGATCAAGAGTCGGATGCTTACACCCTAGAGCATGCAACTTTTGATCTCAGGGTCGTGGAGCCTTCTCAAAAAAAAGTGCTTTGGTACAGCAGTCTTTTTACAGTGTGTGCTCAGAAGATGGAGATCTTAAAGCATCACCACCTTCCAACCTGAAGATTTTATCTATGTTAAAAAAACATGTCCAAAAGACTCTCTTCGGCCTCATTGGAAAAGACCCCATCAAGTACTGCTAATCAATCCAATGTCACAAATTCCAGGAACTAGACTCTTGGATTTGCAGGACACATTGAAATAAAGTACCAAATCCTGACTGGACCTGTACACCATCTGGTGATCCTCAAGTAAATACATCCCAGAACTGAAGACATATGATGATGGGGCACCCTGCTGGCTCAGTGAGTGGAGTATGCAACTCTTAATCTCTGGGTTTTGGGTTTGACCCCCACGTTGGGTGTAGAGAATACTTGAAAATACAAAATCTTCAAAAAAAAAAAAAAAGTAGTAAGATGACATCTAGCTAGATAGCTTTCCCAAAACGTCTAGACCAGGCTGATTATAAGTTTGAGGATCCAAAGCAGTCTGTCTTTTTCAACTGGACTGTTAGCTGATTCTGGGTTTATTTTTTGTTTTGGCTTTTTTTTGTTTTTAAGATTTTATTTATTTTATTTATTTGTTGGGGCGCCTGGGTGACTGAGTCAGTTCCGTGCCTGCCTTCTCTCAGGTCATGATCCCAGCGTCCGGGGATCGAGTCCTGTATTGGGCTCCTTGCTCAGCAAGGAGCCTGCTTCTCCCTCTGCCTGCTGATCCCCCTGCTTGTGTCCTCTCTCTCTCTGTCAAATGAATATATAAACGGGGTCTTTAAAAAAAATTTATTTATTCATTTGAGAGAGAGAGAGAGAATACGAGGTGGGGGGATGGTGAGGGGCAAAGGCAGAGGGAGAAGCAGGCTCCCCGCTGAGCATGGAGCCGGACATGGGGCTCGATCCCAAGAACTCAAGATCACGACCTGAGCCAAATGTAGAGGCTTCACTGACTGAGCCACCCAGGTGCCTCCTGATTTAGGGTTTTTACCCAAATTTAGGATTTCTAAATTTACAACTTTACAAGTTGTATTACTGATAACACCTTTGAGTCCAGTTATTTTGAGCTAACAGCACTGTTAAAATGTCTTTGAAACGTTGATATTTTACAAAAGTTTCACCAGCTATTGCTTGCTGTTTATACCTGCACCATATCTTCCTAACTGCACTTGATGAATTCTCTTGGTGTGTCTCTGCAGAACCCACTCTTCTGCTTCTGTGGCTGCTTTAAACAGGGACTTGCAGGAGGCACAGATGACTCCCGTTTTGCACAGAGTCCGAGGGAGAACTTTTCTCCTCTAAGTTGGAAAAAGTGTCAATAAATATTTTCAATTGGCTACTTTTATTTTTTTTTTGAAAGATTTTATTTATTTGATAGAGAGAAACACAGACAGAGAGGGAACACAAGCAGGGGGAGTGAGAGAGGGAGAAGCAGGCTTCCTCCCCGAGCAGGGAGCCCGATGTGGGACTCGATCCCGGGACTCCAGGGTCATGACCTGAGCCGAAGGCAGTCGCTTAACCAACTGAGCCACCCAGGTGCCCCAATTGGCTACTTTTAGACCCTGGGTCCTGGCTTAGAACCATCGTATGATTTGGAATTGTCATGTACTTTCATTCTGAACTTATTGCCTGTCAAACCTTTGTAAAAATCATGTGCCCAAGATTATCTCCAATGTTTACGATCTTGATAAATATGGACAATACATGGTAAGTGTCTGACTTCTCCCTCCTATCCCTCTCCTTGTTGCACAAAAGTGACAGAAGGTTTCTTTTTTTTTTTTTTTTTTTAAGGATTTATTTATTTGTATGAGAGAGAGCACAAGCAGCTTCCTTGCCGAGTAATGATCCCAATGCAGGGCTTGATCCCAGGACCCTGGGATCAGGACATGAGCCCAAGGCAGACGCTTAACCAGCTGAGCCACCCAAGCGTCTATACAATTTCCCCCCAGCACGGTACATGACAACCCAAAAAAAATACCCTTCCTGGCACCAAAGACAAAAGGCCAGTGAATTAAGAAAACGCAATTCTCCATCAGTGATGCTTTCAGAGAAAGATCTGGATCAAAAGGAGGAAATGTGAAAATTAATAAAGACACTCCTCCCGAAAGTAAATTCAGGAGGCCATAATGGGGAGCCATACACTCAGTGTCAATTGTAAGAAAGAATCACCAACCCCAAACGGAAAATGATATACATTGCATCTCCCACAAGAAATCGACCACCCCCAGCATCTCAACTGATGAGAAACCATCATTACCCGGAACCTTTGGGTTTCTCGAGGGGATTTCACTCAAAACAACAACTGCCAACTTCGTCCTTCTTCTCCATAAAATGACATTTCTCTCCCTTGTTTATGGGGCTAGCTTATGTTTTTTGCTTTATTTTGTTTGTCCTGAAGTGCAGGTCGCTGCAATTCCCAAATAAATCCATTTTGGCTAGTAAAATCACTGACCGTTTCATTATTTAAGACAACAGGGCTTTTTTATTATAACTTTTCAGTTTTTGCAGCCAAGAACCCAACCAACATATGAGCCAACTGATACAGATCTAGGGGCATCTGGCTGGCTCACTCGGCCGAGCATGTGACTCTTGATATTGGGGTTGTAAATTCGAGTCCTACGTTGGATACAGAGATTACTTAATAAAATTTTGGGGTGCCTGGGTGGTTCATTTGGTTAAGTGTCTGCCTCTGGCTCAGGTCATGATCACAGGTTCCTGGGAGTGAGCCCTGCATGGGACTCCCTGCTCAGCAGGGAATTTGCTTTTCCCTCTCCCACTCCCTCTGCTTGTGTTCCCTCTCTCGCTGTGCCTCCATCAAATAAACAAAATCATTAAAAAAAAGAAAAGAAAAAAGGAATAATATCTATAAGATTCATCATATTGTGGCATGTGTCAGAATTTTCTTGTTTTGTTTTTTTTTTAATACTTTATTTCTTTATTTGATAGAGAGAGAGATCACAAGTAGGCAGAGAGGCAGGCAGAGAGAGAGGAGGAAGCAGGCTCCCTGTCAGGCAGAGAGCCAGATGCCGGCCTCAATCCCAGTACCCTGAGATCATGATGTGAGCTAAAGGTAGAGGCTTAACCCACTGAGCCACCAGGCACCCAGAGAGAGAAAATCTTTTTTTTTTTTTTTAAATATTTTATTTATTTGACAGAGAGAAACACAGCCAGAGAGGGAACACAAGCAGGGGGAGTGAGAGAGGGAGAAGCAGGCTTCCCACAGAGCAGGGAGCCCAATGTGGGGCTCGAACCTGGGTCTCCGGGATCATGACCTGAGCCGAAGGCAGTCGCTTAACCAACTGAGCCACCCAGGCGTCCCTGGAGAGAGAAAATCTTAAGCAGACTCCATGTCCAGTGTATGAGACCAATGTGAAGCTCGATCAAATAAATAAATAAAATCTTAAAAATATTTTTTTTCGGGCACCTGGGTGGCTCAGTGGGTTAAAGCCTCTGCCTTTGGCTCAGGGTCATGGTATTGAGGCCTGCTTCAGGCTCCCTGCCTGCCTCTCTGCCTACATGTGGTCTCTCTCTGTCAAATAAATAAATCTTAAAAAAAAAAAAAAAAGATTCTCTTTCTTCCTCTCTGCCTCCACCACACCTACAGCTGAAGGCCAAAATATAACAAAAAGACTGGCTTCCCATAAGCAGGAGGGAGTTACTCTAGCAGATGACCTTCGGACTTACTCCAGCATCTCCCTGGACCTCCAGCCTGATGGTCTGCCCTGCAGATTTTGGATTCGCTGCCTCCATAATCACATGAGCCGATTCCTTAAAATAAATCCGTCTATGTGCATATTTCATTGGTTCTGTTTCTCTAGAGAACTCTGACTAATACAATGCACATTCACTTGAGCCTTATTTATTAATTATGAACTATTTCAACAGGCTAAATCTTCACCAATTGGGAGCTGGTTAAATATCTACCAGAACTGAAATGGAAAGATTTCCATGTCATTTTTTTTTTTAATTTTTAAAAAGATTTTATTTTTAGGATTTTATTTATTTGACAGAGAGAAGCACAGCTAGAGAGGGAATACAAGCAGGAGGAGTGAGAGGGAGAAGCAGGCTTCCCACCAACCAGGGAGCCCAACGTGGGGCTTCATTCTGGGACCCCGGGATCATGACCTGAGCTGAAGGCAGACGCTTAACAACTGAGCCACCCAGGCACCCCAACCATGTCGTATTTTTAAATGAAGAAAGAATTTCACACCACAACTAATAAAGGATGATTCTGTCCACGATTGTAAACAAGAAAAACAAATCTGGGGCAACTGAGGTGGTTTAGTCAGTTGGGTCTCTGCCTTCAGCTCAGGTCATGATCCCAGGGTCCTGGGATAGAGCCTCACATTGGGCTCCATGCTCAGTAGAGAGCCTTCTTCTCCCTCTCCCTGCTGTTCCCTCTGCTTGTGTTTTCTCTCTCTAATAGATAGATAAAAACCTTAAAAAAGAAAAAAGAAATCTGTATGTATATAAATGTATTTGGTATATATGCAAAAATGTGTAAGTAGATAGAAAAGAACATAAAGATATTTACCAAACTAGCAATAAATAGGGTTACCCTGGAGACTAGGCGTGGGTTTAAAGAGGGGGTGGTAAAAAGAAACTTAAATGTATATTCCTTTTATTTCTGTATCATGTGAAGCTTTAACAACTACAATATATTCCATATTGCATAAATGACGTGATGTTTTAAACCATCAAGTCCTGTACTCCACTACCTTTTTTTTTTTAATGTAAACTCTTCACCCAACGTGGGTCAGGAACTCAGGACCCCAAGATCAAGAGTCTCATGCTCTAGCAACTGAGCCAGCCAGTGGCCTCCTCTATTACCTTCTTGAAATTCAGCTCACTTTTTATCGTTTGCATCCCTTATTTGGCTTTGCTTCTGCTTTCCAAGCTATAGGATATAAGTCCCGTTCTCCCTTCCTCTCTTCTTGCCTTTGGCCCTTTGACAAACGTTTACTGAGTGTGCACTATGTGCTGAACAATGCACCAGGTGCCATGGTGAGCCAAAGAGCCAAGGTCTCTCAAGCAACCTGTAAGCTGTTCAGGAAACCAGACATCTGACAGAGAGACAAATGAACCAAGCAACTGCGGAAGACAATAGAATTAGAAGGGAAAACAGGTCATTCTCTTTGGCTATGAAAGGACATAACTAAATGATTTTGAGTTCTATTCAGAAAAGGCCTCTATGAAGTAGAGATTTGAGCTGGATGCTAGCCAGTGAGCAGGTGGACACTGGGCAACAGGAAGCCTTCTAGCAGAGAGGAAACACTAACTATTGCAACTTCCCTCAAGTAAGCAAGAGGAACTGACCAGAAGCCCATGACACTGGCCAGTTCTGGGTGAGGGTGTCAGTTTTATAAAATAAAATTGAAGAGACAGACAGGGCCAGGTTGTACATGTTCAGATAAAGGATTAGGTCTTTATCTGAAGGGCAACTTACCAAGTTATAACCAGGGAAGGGAGATCTAATTTACATTTTTTAAAACCCTCTCTTGGGGCGCCTGGGTGGCTCAGTTGGTTAAGCGACTGCCTTCGGCTCAGGTCATGATCCCGGAGACCCAGGATCGAGTCCCACATCAGGCTTCGAGCGGGAAGCCTGCTTCTCCCTCTCTCACTCCCCCTGCTTATGTTCCCTCTCTGGCTGTGTTTCTCTCTGTCAGATAAATAAAATCTTAAAAAAATTAAAAAAATAAAAAATAAATAAAACCCTCTCTTAAATCTACCCTACAGAGAAAAGACAAGTCATTATTGAAGGATCTCCTAAGGAAGATTTAAATAAATGGAGAGCTAGCAGAATAGAGCCCAGAAATAAACCCATGCATATACAATCAATTAATTTATGACAAAGGAACCAAAGATGTACAATGGAGAAAGGAGAGTCTCTTCGTGAAATGGTGTTGTTAAAACTGAACAGTCACATGCAAACGAATGAAACTGGACCACTCTTTTACAGTACACAAAAATCAACTCAAGGGGCACCTGGGTCGCTCAGTTGGTTAAGCGACTGCCTTCGGCTCAGGTCATGATCCCGGACATCCGGGATCGAGCCCCGCATCAGGCTCCCTACTCAGTGGGAAGCCTGCTTCTTCCTTTCTCACTCCCCTTGTGTTCCCTCTCTCGTTTTGTTTCTCTGTCAAATAAATAAATAAAATCTTTAAAAAAAATCAACTGATTTTTAAAATGGATTAAAGGTTTGAATGTTAAGACTTGGAGCCTTAGGGCACCTGGGTGGCTCAGTTGGTTAAGCCACTGCCTTCAAACCAGATCATGATCCTGGAGTCCGAGGATCGAGTCCCACATCGAGTCCCACATCCGCCTCCCTGCTCAGCATGGAGTCTGCTTCTCCTTCTGACCTTCTCCCCTCTCATGCTTGCCCTTTCTCTCTCTCTCTCATTCTCTCACATAAATAAAATCTTAAAAAAAAAAAAAGACTTGGAGCCTTAAACTCCTAGAAGAAAACAAGGAGTAAGGTCCTTGACATCAGTCTTGCCAAATTTTTGGAAATTGTTGACAAAAGCAAAGGCAACAAAAGCAAAATGAAAGAAGTGGGGCTACATCAAACTAAAAAGTTTCTGTACAGCAAAGAAAAACATCAACAAAATGGAAAGGCAACCTATGGAGTGAGAGAAAATATTTGCAAAACATATATCTGATAAGGGGTTAACATCCGAAAATATAAAGAACTCAACACAACTCAATGGGGAAAAAATCTGGTTAAAAAGTGGATTGAAGGGCATCTGTGTGGCTCATCCGTTAAGCACCGGATTCTTTTTAAGATTTTATTTATTTGAGGGGCGCCTGGGTGGCTCAGTTGGTTAAGCGGCTGCTTTCGGCTCAGGTCATGATCCTGGAGACCCCGGATCGAGTCCCACATCGGGCTCCCTGCTCCGCGGGAAGCTGCTTCTCCCTCTCTCAGTCCCTCTGCTTGTGTTCCCTCTCTAGCTGTGTTTCTCTGTGTCAAATAAATAAATAAAATTTAAAAAAAAAAGATTTTATTTATTTGACAGAAAAAAAACACAGCTAGAGAGGGAACACAAGGAGGGGGAGTGAGAGAGGGAGAAGCAGGCTTCCCAAGGAGCAGGGAGCCTGACTCAGGGCTCCATCCCAGGACTCCGGGACCATGACCCGAACTTGAAGGCAGAGGCTTAACCACTGAGCTACCCAGGCCCCACAAGCATCAGCATCGGATTCTTGATATCAGCTCAAGTCTTGATCTCAGGCTCATGAATTCAGTCCCCGAGTTGGGCTCCACGCAGAACACGGAAACTACTTAATTTTAAAAAAAGAAAAAACAAAAAAAACACCTAAGTGTAGGGCTTCGGCGTCTGTAAGGAAGAAGCGCCATCGCAAATCGGGTGTAGTTAGGGACACATTAGGAGGATGGAGGAGAGAGGGGACGACGGGAAAGACGGACTTTGGTTGGTTCAAGGATCTGGGCCGTTCCTTGATGCTGTGTAGGGGCCCGCTTTAGACGGGAGATAGGTACCCAGGAGTGGTGTCCTAAGAGTTTTGCTGCTGCTGGGGTCGACTCTGGAATGGGTGGTTCCCATAATCCCTATTGCGGTAAGCTGAAGGCCGGAGACAGGAGACCCCGCCCTCCGCCTTCGATTGCGGTAAAAGACAGTAGCAGACTGGGGAGGAGACGTCTCTCGATTCCCAGACGCTAGGGCAGACAGAAACAGAGGTTACCCTGGTATGGCTGCCACTAGGGACAGGGCCTCCGGGATGGGACAAGGTAACAGGGAACTCACCCAATAGGCGTCCGAAGGTCCTGGATCCAAGAGAGAGATAGGAGAGAGGCTTCTAACCAAAGTTGGAGCCTCAATCTCCCCCAGGGTTTCAGCACCAAATGTAGGTTCGAATCCCCAAGGAGGAAAGAGCCCAGACGCCAATTCAGGGTTAAAGAGGGTTTTATTGGTATGGCTCTCGGGCGAGGTTCAAAGATCCAACTGGGAGGAAGTCAGGCGGTGGGGCTAGGCGCGCTTCTTTCTATTAGCTGGGGTAGGGGTGTGGCCAAAGGGAGGGGTTTTTTGGAATTTTCGGTGGGAGTTTCTAGGCAACCGTGGGAGGTCAAGGGAGGTCCTGAGGCTGATGCAATCGTCCTGGGAAGTTGTACCCTTGGTGGGGCACAGGGAGCGGGTCCAGCCTTAAGGTAAGTAGAGCGAGGCACGTACCTGGCTCAGTTGGGACGAGCATGTGACTGCAACTCTTGATGTGGGGATCCTGAGTTAGACCCCCACACTGGGTATAATAATTACTTAAATAAATATTTAAGAAAATATATTTCCAGGCGCTGTGGTGCCTGGGTGACTCAGTTGGTTAAGAATCTGCTCATCTGCTCGGGCTCAGGTCACAATCTCAGGGTATTGGGATGAAGTCCTGCCTGGAACTTGGGCTCCAGAACTTGGCAGGGAGTCTCCTTTGGATTCTGTCCCTTTCCCTCTCCCTCCTCCCCTGCCCCTTATCCTCTCCCCACTTGTGCTCTTTCTCTCCTTCTAAAATAAATAAATAAATAAATAAAATCTTCTTTTTTAATTAAAAATTAAAAACTGTCTGGCTCAGTTGGTAGAGCATGCAACTCTTGGGGTCATGAGTTTAAGCGTCACACTCCGTGTAGAGCTTACTTTAAGGAAAAAATCTGAAAACTACCATTGGTGCCTGGGTGACTCACTCAGTTGAGTGTCTGACTCTTGGTTTCATCTCTATTTGTGATCTTGGGGTCATGGGATCAAACCCCATCTTGGGCTCTGGGCTCCTTGTCAGCAGGGACCACTTGGGATTTTCTTTCTTCCCTGGCCACATCTCCCTGCACCCTCTCTCTCTCAAATAAATGTTAAAATCTTTAAGAAAAAAATAGGACTACTAGGGGCGCCTGGGTGGCTCAGTCATTAAGCATCTGCCTTTCAGCTCAGGTCATGATTCCAGGGTCCTAGGATGGAGCCCTGCATTGAGCTCCTTGCTCAAGGGGAAGCCTACTTCTCCCTCTCTCACTCCCTCTGCTTGTGCTCCCTCTCTGGCTGTATCTCTCTCTGTAAAATAAACAAATAAAACCTTAAAAAAAAAAATAGGACCACCATATGATTTAGCAATTCCACTTCTGGGTATTTATCCGAAGGAAATGAAATCGCTGTCTTGAAGATATCTGCACCTCATGTTCATTGCAGCATTATTTACAATAGGCAAGACATTTACAATAATCAAGACAACAGTGTAAGTATCCATTGATGGATGAATGGATAAAGAGAATGTATACAGTTGACTTCTGAACAACATGGAGGTTAGGGACACAGATCCCCACACAATCAAAAATCCACATATAGGGAGGGGCGCCTGGGTGGCTCAGTTGGTTGAGCCACTGCCTTCGGCTCAGGTCGTGATCCCTGAGACCCGGGATCGAGTCCCACATCAGGCTCCCGGCTCTGTGGGGAGTCTGCGGAGCCGGGAGCCTGCTTCTCCCTCTGACCTTCTCCCTTCTCATGTTCTCTCTCACTCTCTCCCTGTCTCTCTCAAATAAATAAATAAAATCTTAAAAAAAAAATCCACATATAGGTGTGTCTGGCTGTTGGAGGAGCATGTGAGTCTCGATCTCAATGTCATGAGTTCGAACCCCACATTGTGTGAAGATTACATCAATAATAAATAAATAGGCTTAAAAAAAAGTTTGAGCCCCATGTTGGGTATAGAGATTACTTAAATAAACTTTGAAAAATCCATTTATAACTTTGACCCCCACCAAGAATTTAACAACTACTGGCCTACTATTGACCAGAAACTACTGATAACATGGTCAATTAACACCTATTTTGTGTGTCATAAATACTACATTCTGTATCTTACAATACCTAACTTTGTCTTTTTTTAAAAAAGATTTTATTTATTTATTTGACAGAGAGAGAGAGAGAGATCACAAATAGGCTGAGAGGCAGGCACACAATGAGGGGAAAACAGGCTCCTCGCTGAGCAGAAAGCCGGATGTGGGGCTTGATCCCAGGATCCTGAGATCATGACCTGAGCCGAAGGCAGATGCTTAACCCTCTCTGCCACGCAGGCGCCCCAATACCTAACTTTTTCTTAATTTTTTTGGTATTTCCTGGATGTGAGATTTGTCTGTGAGTTTTTTTCAAATTGTCACAAATCTCCAAAAATATTTTCCAATATATTTACTGAAAAAATCTGCATATAAGTAGACCCACGCAGTTGAAACCTATGTTGTTCAAAGGGTCAACTGTACTCACAAACACACACACCATACAATGGAATGTTATCCAGCCACAAAAGAAGAAAGAAATTCTACCCTTTGTGAAAAACCCATACAAAGAACAGATTTGGTGGTTCCAGAGACAGTGAGCAGGGAAGCGCAAAAAAGTAGACTTCCACTTATAAGATAAATAAGTTGGGATGGAACATAAGGCATGGTGACTATAGTTAATGATACTGTATCATGTATTTGTTTTTTGAGTCTTTTTTTTTAAGATTTTATTTATTTATTTGACAGATCTGATAGGCAGAGAGGCAGGCAGAGAAAGGAGGGGAAGCAGGCTCCCCGCCGAGCAGAGAGCCCGATGTGGGACTCCATCCCAGGACCCTGAGATCATGACCTGAGCCGAAGGTAGAGGCTTACTTAACCAGGCGCCCCTGTATCGTGTATTTGAAAGAAAAATGGAACTTATAACTCTGTGTGGTGATAGATTTTAACTGGACTCAGCGTAGCAGTCATTTCACAGTATGTACATATATCATAGTACGATGTCGCACCCATAAAATAAAAGTGTTATATGTCAATTACATTTCAGTCAAAGACTGGAGAGCTAGACGATGCTACTGATGGGATAGTCAATATCATTAAGGTATCAACTCTCTTCAGAATGATTCCTGGGGGCGCCTGGGTGGCTCAGTTGATTAAGCATCTACCTTCAGCTCAGGTCATGATCCCAGGGTTCTGGGATGGAGCCCCTCATAGGGCTCCCTGCTTCTCCTCTCTCTCTGCCTGCTGCTCCCCCTGCTGTCCTCACTCATTCTCTGTCAAATAAATAAAATGTTAAAAAAAAAAATGATTTCTGGAGTCAGTGCAATTCCAACGTCTCAACAGAATGTGTCATAAAACCTGTCCAACTCAGTCTAACGTGAATATGGAAGAGCAAAGGGTAAAGAATACTCAAAATAAGGGTATCTGGGTGGCTCAGATCATGATCTCAGATTCCTGGGATTGAGGCCCATGTTGGGTTCCACTCTCAGTGGGAAGTTGACCTTTCCCACTTCCTCTGCCCCTCCCCTGGCTCATCCCTGTGTGCATTCTCTCTCTCTCTCTCTCCCTTCTCCCTCTCTCTCCCTCTCAAATAAATGAGTGAAATCTTTAAAAAAGAAATAATACTCAAAACACTCCATAATACAATAGTATAATAAGCATCGGACAAGAATAGTCTTCCCCTGATGAAGGGAAGTGAAGAGAGCACAGAAAAGGATCCATACAATTAGAGTTTGATAAATGATAGCCATACCTGAGCAGATCAATGGGGAAAGGACAGATTTTTTAGCACAAGGTGCTGGGCCAATTGGCAATCCATTGAAAAATAAAAATTGCATAAGTTCCTGGTGCCTAAAGATTTCAATTTTCTTTTTTTTCTTTTTAAAGATTTTATTTATTCATTCAACAGAGAGATAGATTACAAGCAGGCAGAGAGGCAGGCAGAGAAAGAGAGGAGGAAGCAGGCTCCCTGGAGCCCGATGCGGCATCAATGCCAGGACCCTGAGATCATGACCTGAGCCGAAGGCAGAGGCTTTAACCCACTGAGGCGCCCCAAGATTTAAATTTTCAAAAGTTTGTTAAGCAGAAAATTTTGGAGACTATCTAAAGTACTAACCACAAAGAAAATCACTGACAAATTTGACTAAACTAAAATTAATAATTCTTTGGTGCAGCCCCTGTGGAAAACATACGTAGGTTCTTCAGAAAGTTAATTACAGAACTACCCTACAATCCAGCAGTCACACTCCTGGGTATTTATCCAAAGAATACAAAAACACTAATTCAGGGAGCCTGGGTGACTCTGATGGTTAAGCCTCGACTTTTGATTTAGGCTCAGGTCTTGATCTCAGGGTCGTAAGACTGAGCCCCATGTTGGACTTCTCACTGAGCATGGAATCTACTTCAGATTCTGTCTCCAGGGGTGCCTGGGTGGCTCAGTAGGTTAAGCGACTGCCTTCGGCTCAGGTCATGATCCCGGAGACCTGGGATCGAGTCCCACATCAGGCTCCCTGCTCGGTGGGAAGCCTGCTTCTCCCTCTCTCACTCCCCCCGCTTGTGTTCCCTCTCTGGCTGTTTTTCTCTCTGTCAAATAAATAAAATCTTTTAAAAAAAAAAAGAGATTCTGTCTCCAGGACCCTTGTTCCTCCCCCACACTTCAGCACTCTATCTAAAATAAATAAAAAAATATTTTTTGAAAAAAGATATACGGCACCTGGGTGGCTCAGTTGGTTAAGCGACTGCCTTCAGCTCAGGTCATGATCCTGGACTCCCGGAATCAAGTTCCGCATGGGGCTCCCACCTCCACAGGGAGTCTGCTTCTCCCTCTGACTTTCTCCCCTCTCATGCTCTCTCTCACTCTGTCTCTCAAATAAATAAATAAAATCTCTAAATAAAATAAAAATAAAAAAGATATAAACTGAGAGACGGTACTTACAATAAATACTACCAATATACTATTAGTATCCATAACGTATAAACAACTCTAAGAAGTCACTAAGAAAAAAACAAGAGGGGCGCCTGGGTGGCTCAGTTGGTTGAGTGACTGCCTTCGGCTCAGGTCATGATCCCGGAGACCCAGGATCGAGTCCCACATCGGGCTCCCTGCTCGGCAAGAAGCCTGCTTCTCCCTCTCTCACTCCCCCTGCTTGTGTTCCCTCTCTGGCTGTGTTTCTCTCTGTCAAATAAATAAAATCTTTAAAAAAAAAAAAAAGAAAAAAACAAGAAATCCAAAAGTAGGGGCATCTGAGTGGCTCAGTCATTAAGTGTCTGCTTTCAGCTCAGGTCATGATCCCCGAGTCCTGGGATGGAGCTCCCCATTGCTTCTTTCCTCTCTCACTCGCCCTGCTTGTGTTCCCCTCTCTCTGTTTCTCTCTGTCAAATAAATAAGTAAAATCTTAAAAAATAATAAAATAAAGAGAAAGAAAACGAAATCCAAAAGTAAAAGGGCAAAACACATGGACAGGCATATCACTAAACAGGAGCTATAATGAGGTTTCATTTTACACCCACTGGATTGATCATAATTAAGAAGTCTCACACCACAAAGTAAAGATGCATAATACACATCAATTCTAATATGGGGCTGGTGAGGGGTTAGATATTATAGCTACTTAAGAGGGCAATTTGTTCTGATAAAGTTGACTATGCTCACACCCCATGACCCAGGCATCACTGTCCTAGGTACATACCCAAAATAGACTACAGGTTTTTCTTTTTCTTTCTTTCTTTTTTTCTTAAGATAAGCTGTACTCCCAGGGCACCTGGGTGGCTCAGTTGGCTAAGCATCTGCCTTTGGCTAGGGTTATAATCCTGGGGTCCTGGGATGGAGCCCTGCATTAGGCTTCCTGCCCAATGGGGAGTCTGCTTCTCCCTCTCCATCTGCCTCTCCTCCTGCTCATGCTCACTCTCACTCTCTCTCAAATAAACGAATAAAATCCTTTTTAAAAAATGAAATAAAATAGTATGGAAAATGCCAAGGCGCATCACCAAAGGCAGGATAAATATATGTGTCTCCGTGTACTGGGTCATGACAAAGCACAGAGAGGAACGGGGGAGGAATGAAGGCCACTACTTGGAAGAAACACCTATAGGAGTGCACCAGGAGACATGTAGAAGCATAAAAGGAATAAGAGAGAAAAGAGAAAGTAGCAATCAAAATGTTTATCAGTAGCAATAGGAATAAATAAATAATGGATCCTGCACTGGATTACTAAGTAGCAACAGAATTGACTGTCCAGTAGCTACATCCATTAACACAAATGGATCTTAGAATTCGTACTGGTAAATAAGTCAATCAATTCTCAGAGGAGTATTCACAACATGACGCTATTTTTGTAAAACTTACAAGCAAAAGCAAATAACCAATTGCTTAGGAATATATGTATTAAAAAAGGGAATACATGTATATGTGGTAAAACTATAAAAGAAAGCACAGGCTGGGTCAGTCAGAAGAGCATCCAACTCTTGGTCTCCGGGTTATGAGTTCAAGCCCAACGTTGGGTGTAGAAATTACTAGATAGATAGATAAAGCAAAGGAATAGTTTAAAAGAATAATTAAAAAAAAGAACAAGTTCCCAATAGTGTTGAGGACACTCAGGACATCAAAGGATTTACTCTTTATTCCATTTCCTAGGTGGTGAGGTGGGTTCCGAGACTGTTCTGTGGTCAAGCTTCTTAACCAGGCGGTACCTCTATATTTTTGTACATATCTAACATTATATCATTTTATTTTTTTCATTATATCATTTTAAAAGAAGAAAGTGGTCTCTTGGACTGCACTAAGTGATGTGGGAAACAAAGGCAGAAGAAAAATTACTAAATTTCCTTACTGCCTATTGACAAGCCTTGAAATAGGCAGAGTGATAGTTCTCTAGAAACTCAACTGCCTCGATACTGATACTTTGCTAAGGGCAAAAGGAAATCTTAGCCCTACCTCTAGGACCCTGTAAGTCCACTTTAACATATAAAAATTACTTTGGAAACTTCCTTTATCTCTAAACCCCCCAAGATACATCTTGGCAATCATCCCCCAAGCATAGGACCCACTGATATACACATGAGGGTCTCATGACTAAGGTTTTCTTTTTTTTTTTTTTTAAGATTTTATTTATTTATTTGACAGACAGACAACATAAGCAGGGGGAGGGAAAGAGGGTGAAGAAGAAGCAGGCTTCCCGCCAAGCGGAGAGCCCCATGATGATGATGATGATGATGATGATGATGATGATGTGTGATGTGGGGCTGGAACTCAGGACCCTGGGATCACGACCTGAGCCAAAGGCAGACACTTAATGACTGAGCCACCCAGGCGTCCCATGACTAACGTTTTCTTAGACAATAATAAAATGACCCTTTCCCAACAATAGCTAGCCCCTCAAGGTCCTGGAAACTTTGCTTCCAAAATTCCTTAGAGACTTACACTATACCTAATCCCCTCTCACCTTGAAAGTACATAATGGGCCACTCCTCACGATCCCAGTGCAGCTTTTTCTGCCCACGGTTCCCATCCCTGTGCTTTAATAAAACCAGCTTACACCAAAGACGTCTCAAGAATTCCCTCTTGGCCATCAACTTCAAACCTTAACGTCTTTCCTGCATCACTAAGGAGAATGACCAGAGGTAAGGGACTTGAGTAGGGAAAGGGGCGGGTAGGCAGTAGATCAGAGTCATTGCGATTGTCCCTGAGAAATGATGGCGATGTGGCAATGCACGGAGAAGACAGATTTGAAAGGTGTTTTGGAGGTGGAATGGACTGGCTGATGGGGTGCCCAGAAGGAATGAGGAAGAAGGAAAATCAGTAATGGTTGGCCAATGGAACAGACTCCAAAAACAGACACTTGCAAACATAGAAACTTCTAGAGCACAGCACTATCCAGGTAGATCAATAGGGAAGAGGATGAACTATGAATAAATAGCGCTGGAACAACTGGTAGACCATACGGAACCAAAGACATATTGGCTATGCCTCTAAACAGGCTAAAGACAAGTAGGAAAGGCAAAACTTGACAATATTTAGAAGAAAAACTGAATGGCTCTAGGACCCATTCTGAACACTGGAAATGGGGGAAAGAAAGGGCATAAACAGCTCCTAGATTATTGACTTAAGTAAATGGAGGGATAATAAAAATATGAAGAGCAAACATTTCCATAACACTATTAACAGTGGTGAGTGACTTCTCTAAGCATTTTGCATGCTTTCTCCTGCTCAGCCCTCACATCAATCCTGTAAGAGAGCTTTTCTTAAATTTACTAACATTTAAAAGGGTAAAACAGAAGCAGAGGAAGTCAGGTCACTTACCTGAGATCCAGCAGCGGCTAAGTGGCACAGTACCCTCCCGCTGCAAAAACTCTGTCCATGGAAGAGCGATGAAACCAGTGTGTACCTGGCCGAGGGGTTCCCAAAAGCACTACATGAAGAAAGCCAGATTCTTCTCAGGGCATTCAACGTTGGAGGCAGGACTCCCAGGATTTCCTGTCTCCACCTCCGCGCTCATCTCCCCAGGAGGGAATGCATGCTGATGAACTTAATGAAAAGGAGTGTTATGTTAAAAAAAAAAAAAAAAAGCGCGTCCCCCAAAACTGCAATCCCAAACCCTCTCTTCTCTGAAGGCTAACCAGTTCTAGGATGCCCTGACTTAGCATCATTCCATTTTCCTTTTTTGTAACTAACAAAGGTATCAAATATGTCTTAAGTAAAATTAGTGTATATTTTCTTATTTGGTAAAATGCACCATTTTCACCATTTTTAAGTATACAACGGAGTGATATTAGGTACACTCACATTGTGAGCATATATCAAACTTCGTTCACATTTAACACATCTTGAGCTTTTGAGATATGCCAGGCAACTGTTGTAGGCACTGAAGGACATAAACCTAATCTTCACCAGGATGCAGCTCACATTCTAGTTAAAGGCAGACAATAAACATGGAATCAGTAAGTACATAAATGTGACTGAATCAAATATTGACAAGTGCTAGGAAGGAAACAGGATAGAGCAATAATCATGGTTGCTATGAAGCATTTATTATGTTTCAGCAGTGATATGAGGCCAGAGTAAGGGGTATCTCATTGTATCCGCCACTCCAGCCCTTGGGGGTAAGGCGGGGAAAAACCGTGAAGCACAGGGAACTTCACCTTCTGCAATGAGTAAATAGAAAGAGGTGGGGGCCTGAAAATCATGGTAAAAGGTGGAGTGATCCAAGACCTCTTTAAGGAGGGAACCCTGAGCTGAAGCCAACGTGCAGGAGCAAGTCAGGGGCAAAAGAGTTCCCCTGAGAGGGAATAGCAAGTGCAAAGGTCCTGAGACGGGTACCTCTCAAGGAACATCAAAGAGCCCGTGTGATTGGAGCCAAATAAACCAAAGAGAGCAGTGAGGGAATGGGAGAGGGGACAGAGGTGGCTGGAAAGCCTTGTGAGAAGCATTCACGGAGGCTGTCAGGGGCAGAGCCCACCAAGCCTAGCTATGAGAGGGATCATTTGTCCCGGTTTGGCCCAGTAATACTCAAATTTAGGCTAAATGCAAAAGACAGCAATGGAAAATTTTACGTAAGAGAGGCACAGGCCCCCTCTGGCTACAATCGGGAGGAAGAAGAACAAGGCAGGAGGCAGGAAAAAGACAAAGAGCTGAGAGGATCCTGCAGCCTCCAGCCAAGGGCGGGGGTGGCCCCAACTTGGGCGGTGGAGGTGGAGGTGAGAAGTGAGAAAATTTGGGATTCAGTCTGGGAAAACAAAAACAAAAACAAAAACGGTGGGACTCGAGGGATGGGTTTAAGGAGTGTTAGGGGAGGGAAAAGGAGAGAAATCAAAGATGACCCACAGGTTCTTGGCTGAACACCTGGCGGATTTGGGGCCATTTACTAAAATGAAGATGGATAAACAGCAGGTATGGGAGAGAATCCCAGTGAGTACCTGTCCTCTGAGAGGTCCTGCCAGCCCCGAGACTGAGGGGGCCGGGAAGGGAGGCTCCAAAGAACCCAGGCGCCCATTCCCTCGTCTAGCACTGCGCTTCTCCTCTCCGGCAATCCCCCACCCCCACCCCAAAGCTCACTTTACAAAAGAAAGGCCCATCTCCAGCCACTCTGAATTACAATGGAGCAGGGCCCAGGGGTGGAAAAGACGTTTTGGGCAGTGGGGGGTTAGTGGTGTTGGAGAACCAATCAGGGCAAAGGAGCGGGTGAAATGAGAGAACCCGACGCAGCAAGGGGTTTGAGTAGGCTTCAGCGGAGGCGCTCTAGGTGAGGCTCCCTGGTCCCGCAGCAAGAAGGGCCGGGAAGTCGCGCTTTGGGATTGGCCGGGCTTATTTTTATCAATGGGGTGGGGGTGGCGTTTCTGGGGGATTTTAGGCGGGAGTTTCTAGGCAACGGGAGTGAAGTCCTGAGGGTGATGTGATCTCTGGGGAGTGTTGCAAGTGCTGGGGAGACTGAGTTTTGGTTCATTCACCGTGACACAGCATTCTGGAAACGGGAGGTCCCAAGATAAGGGGTGGATTGCCATTTCATGGCTTCCTCAGTTTCCCGGTCCGGCCGCCCAACGTCATACCAGCACCCCTCATTTGAAATGAGGCGCCGTGGAAGCCTCCTAAAACAAGGCACATTGAATTCATCCTACACTCCTGGCTTTATTGTCTTGAACAGATTTCTGTTCAGAGTGAACTACTGTTTGGGATACACGTAATTTGGGCTCCTGTTGATTTTCTCAGGGATTTGCATTGAAATAAGAAGTGATGTTTCTGGAGGAAACAAAGCGTGATTTCTCTGATTGATTTTACAGTGAAGACCGGTTTGGGCAACTAGAGTAGACAGTGAAGAATGTCTATAAATTTATCTATATTTTTTTAAAGATTTTATTTATTTATTTGACAGAGAGAAACACACCGAGAGAGGGAACACAAATAGGGGGAGTGAGAGAGGGAGAAGCAGGTTTCCCCCAGAGCTGGGAGCGGTATCCTGGGACCCCAGGACTATGACCTGAGCCAAAGTCAGACCCTTAACAGCTGAGCCACCCAGGTGCCCAGGTGCCCAAGAATGTCTATAAATTTAAAAAGTTCAACCAGTTCCTTCCAGCTTCTGGTGAAAATATGTTTAAGGTGTGTGTGTTGTTGTGTGTGTGTGTGTTTTTTTTTAAAGATTTCACTTATTTATTTGAGAGAGAGACAGCAGGAGCAGGAGAAGGGGTAGAACGAGTCACGGAAGTGGACTGCCCACAGAGCAGGGAGCCCGAAATGGGGCTTGATTCCAAGACTCTGGGAGCATGACCTGAGTCCAAGGCAGACACTTAAGTGACTGAGCCACCCAGGCCCCCCCTAAGTTGTGTTATAAGATAAAAGCCTTTTTCTTTTAAAAAACAATTAGTATTGGGGCGCCTGGGTGGCTCAGTTGGTTAAGCAACTGCCTTCGGCTCAGGTCATGATCCCAGAGACCCGGGATCGAGCCCCACATCGGGCTCCCTGCTCGGCGGGAAGCCTGCTTCTCCCTCTCTCAGTTCCTCTGCTGTGTTACCTCTCTAGCTGTGTTTCTCTCTGTCAAATAAATAAATAAAATCTTAAAAAAAAAAAACAATTAGTGAAAAAATTAGCAAAGATGTATTTAAATTTACCAACATTACAATGCTTCCCAATTGTTATTGAATGTGTTGGGATAAACAAGTTGTCCCTAAGTAAAAGAAGACCACATACAATTAGCTGTCCTTTGATGACTCTTGCTAAAACCTTTTTGATGCGTTTTGCAGAAACTCGGGCGATGAAAGGGTCTAAGGACATAGTAAGAAAGTCCCAGCGGCGCCTGGGTGGCTCAGTTGGTTAAGCGACTGCCTTCGGCTCAGGTCATGATCCCGGAGATCCGGAATCGAGTCCCACATCGGGCTCCCTGCTCGGCAGGAAGCCTGCTTCTCCCTCTCTCATTCCCCCTGCTTGTGTTTCCTCTCTGGCAATGTTTCTCTCTGTCAAATAAATAAAATGTTTAAAAAAAAAAAAAAGTCCCAAGATAGAGGGACTTGGGCTCCCAGATTGGGCTCCCCGCTCCGCGGGAAGCCTGTTTCTCCCTCTCTTACTCCACTTGCTTGTGTTCCCTCTCTAGCTGTGTTTCTCTCTGTCAAATAAATAAATTTTTTTTAAAAATTGCAACAGAGATAATATGAGCTTATTTGACCTTCAGCAAACCTTGATAGAAAAAATGTTTCACATTTAGTGCTGATAATTTTAAAGACATGTCTATCTTAATTAAACCAACTAACTTAACGTAGTTTACCTACTGAATTATGTTCATCATCATTTTCACCAAAGACACTGGTGGGAAACTCTGGAGTGGGTGGTGTTAAGCCCAGGGGGTCCTCTTCTTGTTCCTTGACAGTGAGGGGAGAAGGGGCCATGGTGCCTCAGGCACCGAGGATGTTCTAGAGGCCAGTAATGCAGGCCTCATCCAAGGTGGTACAGAAACAGGAGAAGGGAAGGAGGAAACAAAAGATGTGAAGTGTTGCAAGAAGGCAGAGAAAATATTCTGGGTTTCAGAGCTCATCAGCTCCAAGGGAGGAGCAAAGGCCATGTTTTCCCGCCAGCAAGTGGGGGATAGGCAGTTGGTGCAGGGCAAGAGAAGACAGGGACTATCCCCCAAACAAAGGGAGTTTTAGCAGCTGCTTGGGAATATTCCTTAAAGTCCCCATACCCGGGTAGACTAATCGCAGTCAGCTCCAATTATAGCCATTAACCTGGGAAGTGAGTGAGAGAGAAGACTACCCCCCTCCCAATCTACCAGGAAGAGGAACAGTGAGAGAGAGTCAGCGTCCGCTTTGCTTGGGAGGGCCTGTGTTTCCTCCAGCAACACGGGTCTCATTGGAGGAGGCTTGTTTAAAATTATCATCCAATATGTCAGGAGAGGGATTTCTAGCCAGACACATTCGGGCAAACGCTCTCTGACCCGGTTTCCTGCAGATGAGATCTGAGTGATCCCACTGTAGCCATGCAGGGTTATAGGTTATAGATCAGTCCCTTCCTAAATTTTGCAATCCGAATTGTTTCCAGTGGGTTAAAAGGCATCCCAAAGGCACCTCGGTTGGCTCATTCGGTTGAGCATCTGATTCTTGATTTTGGCTCAGATCATGATCTCAGGGTCACAAGATCAAGCCCTACATCTGGCTCTGTGCTCAGTGCAGAGTCTGCTTGTCCCTCTTCTCTTTCTCCTCTCTCTCTTTCACTTCTAAGAAGACGGTACCCCAAAGGAGAAGAAGAAGCCTAGTACTGTGGCCATGCTCCCAGAAAAGTAAAGAAGATCCATTACTATATCCCACCCCCGACCGTCGGTGGCGCCCCAAGCAGGACATGTCAGAGGTTCCAAGGTGTCAAAAGCAACCGGAGGCATCCCTCAAAAATTCAGAATCAGTATTGATCGCCATCCTGACTTCCTGTGAAGGCATTCCTGCCCTAAAAGACCCATAGGAGGGATGCTGGTGTCCCTCCCCTTCCCCATGACATCCTAGGCCACCAATATGTGCCTGGTGAATGGACTGAAATACCCATGTGGAGCCGTCACAGGGCCTGAAGTTTGCGTGATTGCCCTGCCATTTTTAACCCGTGGAAAATACTATAAAAATTTTACAAGGGGGAAATTACCAAAAAAAATTTTTTTAAGACTTTATTTATTTATTTGACAGAGAGAAACACAGTGAGAGAAGGAGAAGCAGGCAAGGAGCCCGATGCGGGGCTCAATCCCCAGACTCCAGGATCATGACCTGAGCCAAAGGCAGATGCTTAATGACTGAGCCACCCAGGCATCCCGGAAATTACCAAATTTTGCACTTTAAGTAGTTAGTAGAGAACATTGACAGAAAACAGTAAAGATGGAAATCTGTCATGGTCTAAGTGATATTCCAACACAAGTGGTACTTGCAGCCAACTTCTCTAGGAAACAGTCCCTCGTCGAATTTTCATTCAGTCAGGTATGGTTTTCCACTGGCTCCCAGCCGAGGTCTCCCGGCTAGACCAGGGATGTGAAGGGGGTCACATTAGAACAATCAGGAGGAAACCTCACACAGGATTCTTAAGATTAGCTGCCGTCCTGGTGAGTTAGATGGCTGTGCTGTGCCCGACAGACAACTTTGTATAAGCACAGGAATGAAGAGAGGGCATAAAGTTTCTGGGTCTTATTACCATTCCGGCTGGGGTACTAACTTCCAGCCCAATGACAGGTTTTCTCCCCATGGAGTAACCACAAGCTAGAGGATTGAAGCCTGAGCAATCAGCATGAACGTGTTCTGGTTAAGACTGTACTCCTTGAAGAGCCCCTGGAATGAAACTAAAGGGTGAGGAGAGAAAGTCCTCACCAAGTTTGCACCAGGGCTCAGCGTCCTCATGAGAATCTGGAATCAAAGCCCCACGATCTGGCTCCATATGACCTAGGAAAGACATTAGGATTCAAAGCCAACAACCAAGAAATGATTTTTTTTTAATTTTTTTTTTAAAGATTTGTATTTATTTGACAGAGAGAAACACAGCGAGAGAAGGAACACAAGCAGGGGGAGTGAGAGAGGGAGAAGTAGGCTTCCCGCAGAGCAGGGAGCTGGATGTGGGGCTCTAACCTGGGACTCCAGGATCATGACCTGAGCCAAAAGCAGACGCTTAACCAACTGAGCCACCCAGGCGCCCAAGAATGAATCCTTGAGACTTCTTTGGTGCCAAAAGGTGGTTTTATTAAAGCACGGGGACAGGATCTGCGGGCAGGAGAGCTGTACCGGGGTTATGAGAAATGGCCCACTATATCCTTTGAAGCTGGGAGGGGGTTAGGGATAGTGTAACTCTTTAAGGTTGGAAGCAAGGTTTCCAGGACCTTTAGGGGGCTAGCTATTGTTGGGAAAGGTCACTTTGTTATCTAAGTAAACCTTAGTCATGAGACCCTTCGGATCTATAACGGTGGGCCATATGCGCGGGAGTGATTGTTAACACATATCTTGGGAAGTAATAGCATCAAAGCAGCTGAGCTCCTGGAGGAATGTCAACTCTGCCTGTTTTAGGGGCTTGTCAATCGGCTGTGGGTGATAAGGAAATTTAATCATTTTTCTTCTGCCTTTGTTTCCCACATCCGTTATTACACTTTTCTTTTTATTTATTTATTTAAGTAATCTCTGCACCTAACATGGTGCTCAAAATCATGACCCCGAGATGGAGTTGCATGCTCTTTCCACTAAGCCAGCCAGGCACCCCTTCTTATTTTTAAAATATTAGTAAAATACATATAGTATTATCATCTTAACTACTTGAAAGTATACAGTTCAGTGGCATTAAGAACATTCACACTGAGGCGCCTGGGAGGCTCAGTCATTAAGCATCCACCTTCTGCTCAGGTCATGATCCCGGAGTCCTGGGATTGAGCGCCCCCATCGGGCTCCCTGCTCAGCGGGAAGCCTGCTTCTCCCTCTCTCACTCCCCCTGCTTGTGTTCCCTCTCTGGCTGTGTTTCTCTCTGTCAAATAAGTAAATAAAATCTTTAGAAAAAAAAGAAAAGAACATGCACACTGTTGTGCAGTGACCAACTCTATCCATCTCCAAATCCCTCCTGCCTCTGTAAACCACACTACTCTAGGGCTCCTCTTCTAAGTGGAAGCGTAAGTATTTGTCTTTTTGTGATTGGCTTCTATCAGTTAGTGTAAGGTCATCAAGGTTCATCCATGCTAGAGCACAAGTCAGAATTGCCTTCCTTTTTAGGGTTGAATATTCCATGTATATATACACACATGATATTTTGCTCACTCTTTGTCAATGGACACCTGGGTTGTTTCTACCTTTTGACTCTTGTGAATCTTTTTTTTTTTTTTTTAAGATTCTATTTATTTGATAGAGAGAAACACAGCCAGAGAGGGAACACAAGCAGATCCGGGTCTCCAGGATCATGACCTGAGCCGAAAGCAGTTGCTTAACCAACTGAGCCACCCAGGCACCCCCCCGCAATTTTTTTTTTTTTTTAAGATTTTATTTATTTTATTTGACAGAGGGAAACACAGCCATAGAGGGAACACATGCAGGGGGAGTGAGAGAGGGAGAAGCAGGCTTCCTGCCCGGAAGGGAGCCTGACGCGGGGCTGGATCCCAGGACTACCGGATCATGTCCTGAGCCGAAGGCAGTCACTTAACCAACTGAGCCACCCAGGCGCCCCATCCCCAATTTTTTTTTTTTTTAAGATTTTATTTATTTGACAGAGAGAAACACAGCCAGAGAGGGAACACAAGCAGGGGGAGCGAGAGAGGGAGAAGCAGGCTTCCTGCCGAGCAGGGAGCCTGATGTGGGACTCGATCCCAGGTCTCCCGGATCATGACCTGAGCCGAAGACAGTCGCTTAACCAATTGAGCCACCCAGGCGCCCCCCCCAATTTTTTAAATAAATAAAAATGTTATGTGTCTGTCTTCCGCTCGGGTCATAATCTCAGAGTCCTGGGACTGAGCCCCATATTGGGCTGCCTGCTCAGCAAGGGAGTCATCTTCTCCCTCTCCGTCTGCCCTGCTTATGCTCTCTTTGTCTCTCTCTCAAATAAATAACATCTTAAAAAAATAAAAGTGTTTGAGGAGGCATATAGCTTGTCAAAATTATTGAAGTACAACCATGGAAAAGTTGTGAAGATTATCCTGCAGTTACTTTCAGGAGCCATGGGAAGGTTCTAATCACAAGAATAATGTGATGTTTCAGTTTTTGCAAACCAGTGTTTGGAACAGGAGTGGAAGCAGGGGAACAGCTGGAGATCACTGAAGCAAACCCAGGTGAGATGATGGTTTGGATTGGAATGGTTGCAGTCAAAGTAGTGAGAAGTGGTTCAAGGTTAAATACATGTTGAGGGCAGAGCCAACACGATTTGCCAAATGATCTGATGTACCTTGTGGACGAGAGAGAAAGGTCAAAAATTACTCCAGCTACAGGGTTGGAGTTGACCAAGTCACCTGCTCATCTATGATCTCACCTTTGCAACGGGTTTGATAGACACTCTTGGACTCAGAGCTGTCAACATGAGGTTTAAAGGAGCTAAGGTGCTCCCGTATGAAAGGTGTTGTGCCAAACCCCTAGGAAAATATAACAAATTATTCTGGACTTCCCTCTTCAAAGTGGATCTTTCTTCTTGTCCCTGATGTTTTCAGAGTCTGGTGTTTTATTTTGTTTATACACTGAACTCTACTCTTATAGAAAGGAGGAGGTATTTGCATTCCCCGTTTATGTCCCAGTGCCTGAGCATGTACTACTTAAGTACTTGTTGATTATCTTCTTGCCAAATCTCATTAATACGATCCTTTTACAAATCTATATCCTTTGGTCTCCCCAATATCTTGGTTTCCAAATTTATTTATTTTTTAATATTTTATTTATTTGACAGAGAGAAACACAGCTAGAGAGGGAACAGAAAAGTAAGGGGAGTGAGAGAGGGAGAAGCAGGCTTCCTGCTGAGCTGGGAGCCCGATATGGGGCTCGATCCCAGGGCCCTGGGATCATGACCTGAGCAGAAGGCAGACGCTTAATGATTGAGCCACCAAGGTGCCCCTTGGGTTCCAAATTTATTAACCTATGAGGCCCATTTTCCTCCTCTCCTCCCTTACTGCCTCCTAGCTCCCCAAACCAGATAGGTGCTGGTGACACACTAAGAATGTAAAAATATATACCCTTTCAAAGACACGTTCAACATTTAATTGAGCACAGTTGAAAATTAAAGAGGAGAGGGAGCACCCAGGAAGTAGTCCTTGGTCTTCCTTCTGTTGTCCAGGCTCTTGATAGAAAGAGAAACTTGCATACCCCATCAGGCAAATAGTAAACCTGCAGTTAGCAGGTCTCTGCTTTTTGATTAAGTAATCTCTACACCCAATGTAGGGGCTCAAACTCACAACCTGAGCTCAAGAGTCACAGGCTCCACCTACTGAGCCAGCTAGGTGCCCCAAGTCTCTGAAGGCAAGTTAACAAAGCTCCTGTTTATCACAGTGCTTTGTAGTGTCCTATTCATCAGTCTGTCTCACTCTTCACCTCTACAGGATCTTGCCCAGGACAGTCTAGAATATAAGATATTCAATAACCATTCTCTAATATTGCAGGGTGCCAAAGGAAAATGTGATGGACAAGACTTGGAGATGGAGAAATGGAACATTGAGCAAGAAGTGAAAATGGAGATGAGGGTGCCTGGATTTCTCAGTTGGTTGGGCATCTGGTCCCAGAGTCCTGGGATCAAGCCCTCTCAGCCTCCCTGTTCAGTGGGGAGCCTGTTTCTCCCTCTCTCTCTTTTTCTCTCTCTCCCTTCCTCTGTCCTCTCTCTTGCTCTCAAAGAAATAAATAAAATCTTAAAAAAAAAGAAGTGAAAATGGAGAGTTTGACTTAGAGCTTAAATTTATTTATTTATTTGCCCTTCCATTAGTTCATTGTATGGCATTACTCTGTTAGTTCTTACATAGAACGATCTTCATCTGAAATCAACTACTTATTTGCATGTTGTTTTCTTTTTAAGTAAACTGTCCACCTAACACCTAAGGTCACACTCCAGTTCAGGACTCCAAGGTCAAGAGTTGCATTATTTATTTGCAATTATGTGTTTATTGCCTGCTGTAATAGGACAGGAATCTCCTCTGGTTTTTTTTTTTTTTTTTTTTTTAAGATTTTATTTATTTGACAGAGAGAAACACAGCGAGAGAGGGAACACAAGCAGAGGGAATGAGAGAGGGAGAAGCAGGCTTCCCATCGAGCAGGGAGCCCGATGTGGGGCTCGATCCCGGCTCTCCGGGATCATGACCCAAGCCAAAGGCAGTCGCCTAACAAACTGAGCCACCCAGGCGCCCATCCTCTGTTTTACTCATAACTGTATCCTGATAACATATAGTGCCTGGAACGGAATATCATGCAATAAATAGTTGTTGAGTGAATGAATGACCACAAGGAAATGAGCGAGAAACATTTTTTCTTTTAAGATTTTATTTATTTTTTGACAGAGTGAAACACAGTGAGAGAGGGAACACAAGCAAGGGGAATGAGAGAGGGAGAAGCAGGCTTCCTGCTGAGCAGGGGAACTCTGGCTGCTGGCTTGATCCCGGACTCCAGGGTCATGACCTGAGCGGAAGGCAGTCCCTTAACTACTGAGCAACCCAGACGCCCCAAAGGAAAAGCATTTCAACTAAATATAAACGTATTTAGCATGTCCTGGTCTTAAAGATTTCTTTTTTCAATATCTAGGTACTAGGCTCATATTTTGTTGGCCTTTTTAAATTTTTGTTGGCCTTTTTTTTTTTAAGATTTTATTTATTTATTTGACAGAGAGATCACAAGTAGGCAGAGAGAGAGGAGGAAGCAGGCTCCCCACTGAGCAGAGGGCCCCATGCGGCCTAGATCCCAGGACCCTGAGATCATGACCTGAGCTGAAGGCAGAGGCTTTAACCCACTGAGCCACCCAGGTGCCCTTTCGTTGGCCTTCTTTATGATTTACCAAAGTTGGTAAACTTCCGGAAAATTGGGTAACATGAGAAAAAAGCAACCAAGGGAGAAATGCCTACTTAAGGAGTTGGGTTCTATTTGTTCATGATTTGGGTTCTAATTAGTTCTCTACTCCCTTGAGTCCTAGAGCGGAGAGCTAGCTCCTTCATTTTTTATTTTTATTTTTTGAGATTTTATTTATTTGACAGAGAGATCACCAATAGGCAGAGAAAGAGGGGCAAGCCGGATCTCCGCTGAACAGGGAGCTGGATGTGGGGCTCAATCCCAGGGCCCTGAGATCATGACCTGAGCCAAAGGCAGAGGCCCAACCCTTTGAGCCACCCAGTTGCCCCAAGTCGTTCATTTCTTTACCCCTCGTCAGCGATCACAACACTGCCTGGAAAGTAAAGGGCGCTCAATAAATATTTGAGAAATTAAAGAACCAGGCAAGAATGGAAGAATATACTTAACGTAGGAACTGGCTTGGACGGGCTGCATTTCCTCTCCAGGGCGGCAGGCGGCGCCAGCGTTTCACAAGCCAGGCCGCTGGCAGTTCTTGATCCCTCTGGTAGACCGTCCAACTCTAGGCCCTGAGGCTGGTGCGGAAATTATCCAATAGAAAGCCGTTTTAGTTGTGGAGTCAGGCAGAGATGCCCAATGAACGTAGCGGGTGTAAGGAAGGGGCGGTGCGACGGTGAGGGGCGGAGGGAAGCGGTTAGAGGTGGGAGTTGGCGTTGCGGGACGGGCGGGGGCTGCGGAGCTGCGATGCGGAGGGTGCCGCGGCGGTGACCGGAGCTGCCGCCCGACATGAACTCGCTGGAGCAGGCGGAAGGTAGAGTGGGCCTCCTGGGTCGCCCGGGCACGTCCTGGTCTCCTCCCGGAAGCCAGCGGGGCTGGAGTCGCGGAGACCCCGCCCCAGAGAGAGGAGGCCGCGAAGTGTGGACTGAAGGGGCTGGGACCTTCGCGGTCGCGCGATCCGGGCCGAGGGGCAGTGGGAGGCTGCCGGACTCTGGTTCCGGCGCGCGGGGCCTCCGCGGGCGCTGGAGGGGACGTTGCGTCAGCTCTCCCATGCCCCAGGCTCAGACCGGGAGCCCTTCTCCTGGGGTACTTTTGTTTTTTTATTGATTAGCAAAGCATTTTGCATTTTGCGCTTTGTGTTTGCTAATTCACTCAGTTTTATTTCGATAATCCCGGGAGTTGTGTCTGTAATTCCTGCTGCAGTTTCTGGTAAATGCCGCAGGAAGGGAGTGTCTTGATCTCCTTAAGTTTAAAAGACTCGATTGTGGAATAATAGCCCACCTTGCTCACTCAGGAGCACCTTGGACGCCCTTTTTAGAAGGGCTCTGATAGTCCCCCGAAGGTCACCTGTTACCCATTCTGTGGGAGGAAAGGGGAGTGTCTCCTCACCCTCCCGTTAGCCGAATCAGAAATCCAATAAAACCAGAGGGGAAGTGTAGCCATTAATTGAACATACGGGCTCGAAATCGAAATTGGGTCATTGTGGTCAGATAGACCTCGAAGACTTTGATGTTAGGGAGTACGTTGTTCTAGTAGAAGGTTCTTGGTTGCAACAGAATTAAAACTCGACCTGATTTTGATCCTTTTATTTGCAACCCCCAAAATTCTAGCTTTTGGCGCCGGCTGAGGCTGCTGCTGCTTTTCCACATACCATTTTAAGAAGCTTCTAAAAGTGAACCAGCCAGTTTCCTTATATGTGAAATTGGAATTAAAGAAACCTAATGTTTTTGTCCAGTGCTTAAAGCTGTCATAATAGATGAAGTAAACAGTGCAATGATACATGTAAGTTGGCTCGTAAGACCTGAAGCAGTTAGATTACCTAAAATTTCGTCTTAATAGATACAAACTGTTAAGAGTGGCTAATTGGAAAATTGAAATATTTTTACCTAGATCTCAAGGCTTTTGAGAGGAGACTTACAGAATATATTCATTGTTTGCAACCTGCCACTGGACGTTGGAGAAGTAAGTTCTTGAATGTTTCTTTGGAAAATAAACTGACGGTACTTTTATCTCTGCCTGGCAATGATTTACTTTTGTGTAAAATCTTTTACTAGCAAATGTTTGACTAAACCATAAGATTTCTTGGATGTTTTGACAGTTTTTAAATTTTTTTTTTTTTTAAAGATTTTATTTATTTATTTGACAGAGAGAAACACAGCTAGAGAGGGAACACAAGCAAGGGGGAGTGAGTGGGAGAAGCAGGCTTCCCGCCGAGCAAGGAGCCCGATATGGGGCTCGATCCCAGGTCTCTGGGATCGTGACCTGAGCCGAAGGCAGTCGCCTAACCAACTGAGCCACCCAGGTGCCCCGACAGTTTTTAAATTTATTTAACTTTGTAAGCAATGCATACTAAAGAAAAAAATTTAAGATTTTATTTTTAAGTAATCTCTACACTCTGTGGAGCGTGAACTCACACCTCTGACATCAAGAGTCGCAGGCTGTACTGACAGAGCCAACAGGCACCCCCACCAAAGAATCTTAAGGAAAGGAACCGGCCATACTAAAAACAGTACTTCATAGGGTTGGATCTTCATTTTTCCATTAATATACATGTATTTCTTTTTATTAAATTCTACAGTATTGCTAAATGACACATACAAATTTCAGGAGGTTCTTTAGCAGTTTTACAGTTTGCTTACAAACTATTGAAATAAAGTTCTATCAAGAAAAATCAGGGGCGCCTGGGTGGCTCAGCTGGTTGGGCAACTGCCTTCGTTCGGCTCAGGTCATGATCCTGGAGACCCGGGATCGGGCCCCACATCGGGCTCCCTGCTCAGCGGGAAGCCTCCTTCTCCCTCTCTCACTCCCCCTGCTTGTGTTCCCTCTCTAGCTGTGTTTCTCTCTGTCAAATGATTAAATAAGGTCTTAAAAAAAAAAAAAAAAGAAAAAAAAAAGAAAAATCATATTTTAACATACACTTGCAAGGGTTATGAAATGAACCTTGGTCGACTTTAGCAGAGTGTGATTGTGTTGCTTTAAAGCCTATCCTAGGAAACACATTCACCTTGTAATTGTCTATTCAAAATGTCATTGGTACTACAAAATATGATTTGAAAAAATGGTTATTGCCCTTACGGAAATATTTAGGAAATGCAGATAAATACATAAGTGAAGACCTCAGCAAACAAAATGCTTTGCTGACTTATGTTAGGAGCAGTCTTAGTTTTTTGGCTGTGTATTATTGAAGTTTAGTTCCTGCCAGGAGGGAAGTACAACAGCACACGTTGAAACGTGTTTTATTCCGAACTATAATTCAGTTTGTCGGGCCATAGAGCACTATTGAAGTTTGGAGTCTTTTTCTGTGTCACGATTTTTCATGATAATTTTATTAGATCTGTCTGCAAAGTTTTAAGTCTATGCTGTAAGAGTTTTCGGTGATCATGGGGCGCCTGGGTGGCTCAGTTGGTTAAGCGACTGCCTTCGGCTCAGGTCATGATCCCCGAGACCCGGGATCGAGTTCCACATTGGGCTCCCTGCTCGGCGGGAAGCCTGCTTCTCCCTCTCTCACTCCCTCTGCTTGTGTTCCCTCTCTGGCTGTGTTTCTCTGTCAAATAAATAAAAAATCTTTAAAAAAAAAAAAGTTCTCGGTGTTCAGAATTTATAAATAATGATTATTCTCCGATTCTTTGGTTTAAGGGAGGAATTACCACTAAAACCTTATTTCATTGCTACTTGAAAATCTTTTAAAATGTATATGATGCTGTGTTATAGTGACATTACTTTTTCTGTGATTCATGGTCTCAGTGCTTACATATAAATGACATCAGCTTGGTTAATGTACCAGTCAGAAGTGTGTGTTTGCAGTCCCTGCCAATGGGTTTGATTTTGCTTTTGCCTCATTTTTCAAAAGAAAAATCTGCGTAGTGTGATGTATTTCCTTTTGGAAGTGTAGCATTATAAGAAATTGAGTTTAATCTGTTCTAAAAATGTAATTTTGAAATTTTGATTCTATTTTTATTTACCTAAAATGATATTGTTCTCCTGTGATTTTGCCTTTTCTAAAAGTATATCACCAGGAAGTCTAGATAAAGTTTTATGTTTCTGTTGCTCTTTGAATCTTGATCTTTATATTTTAAAACCTATCTGTTCTGGGGCGCCTGGGTGGCTCAGTTGGTTAAGCAACTACCTTCAGCTCAGGTCATGATCCTGGAGACCCGGGATCGAGTCCCACATTGGGCTGCCTGCTTGGCAGGAAGCCTGCTTCTCCCTCTCTCACTCCCCCTGCTTGTGTTCCCTCTCTGGCTGTTTCTCTCTATTAAATAAATAAAATCTTTTTAAAAATAAATAAATAATAAATAAATAATAAATAAATAATAAATAATAAATAAATAAATAAATAAATAAGACCTATCTGTCCTAATTGAATGACCCAGTACCTTGATATCCAGAATATTAACTAGGTCTTGGTGCCTCTTTATTATTTTATAGTAGTACCATCTATTCCTTTTCTTTTTTTTAATACTTTTTTTTCTTTAAGGTTTTATTTATTTTTTAAATATTTTTTTGTTTTTTATTATTTATTTATTTATTTTAAAAAAGATTTTATTTATTTGACAGAGGGAGACACAGCGAGAGGGGGAACACAAGCCGGGGAGTGAGAGAAGGAGAAGCAGGCTTCCCGCTGAGCAGGGAGTCTGATGTGGGGCTCTATCCCAGCACTCCGGGATCATGACCCGAGCCAAAGGTAGACATTAACAACTAAGCCACCCTGGCACCCCATATTTTTTTTAACATTTTTTAATTTTTTAAACATTTTTTTTAAAGATTTTATTTATATATTTGTCAGAGGGAGAGCATGTGCACAAGCAGGAGAAGCTGCAGGCAGAGGGAGAAGTCATCTCCTCACTGAGCAAGAGCCCGAAGTGGAACTCGATCCCAGGACTCTGGGATCATGACCGGAGCCACGGGCAGCTTCTTAACCGACTAAGCCACCCAGGCGCCCCTCCTAAGATTTTATTTTTAATTAATCTCTACACACAACGTGCTGCTCAAACCTACAGCCCTGAGATCAAGAATAAGAGGCTCCACCAATGAAGCCAGCCAGGCACCTTTGTATCATTCTTTTTTTTTTTTTTTTTAAGATTTTATTTATTTGACAGAGAGAAACACAGCCAGAGAGGGAACACAGGCAGGATGAGTGAGAGAGGGAGAAGCAGGCTTCCCGCCGAGCAGGGAGCCTGATGTGGGACTCGATCCCGCGTGTCCAGGATCGTGACCTGAGCCTAAGGCAGTCGCCCAACCAACTGAGCCACCAGGCGCCGTGTATCATTAATTCTTAAGTTTTGTTTAGAATTCCTCAAATAATTCTAGCTTAGTGGGGAGAAAAACTTAGTTCTGAGTTCTACCGTCAGTAATTCCTATCCTGATCTTCTTTTAAGTCTCTGAAGAAAACCTGATACTGATGAGTGTGCTCCACATTCTTGACACCGGCCGTTGATTAATTCAACAGCAGGCAGTTGTCTGCGGGGCAGAATCCTCTAGTCAGGATTCTCAGTGCATTCATAAAGGAGTCATTGTTTGGTTTGTTTACAGTAGAAAATGAGAGATGTTTTTTGTTTTTTTAAAGCTTTTTTTTTTTTTAAGATTTTATTTATTTATTTGACAGGGAGAGAGATCACAAGCCAGCAGAGAGGCAGACAGAGAGAGGAGGAAGCAGGCTTCCTGCTGAGCAGAGAGCCTGATGTGAGGCGAGATCCCAGGACCCTGAGATCATGACCTGAGCCGAAGGCAGAGGCTTTAACCCACTGAGCCACCCAGGCGCCCTCTTTTTGTTTTTTAATTTGAATCTGTAAGGTCTGCAAAATCATCACAAAGCATATCGAAAGTTCCTGCTGTTTTTAATTTCATTTGTCTCAGTTAAGTTCTGACATAATGGGAACAATATCATCCTCAATTACTAAGGTTCATAGTATTTAAGAGAATTCTCAGGGTCATACAGCAAGTTTCCTAATTCTCAGTTGAATGCATTTTCTGTTTAATAAAGTGCTGCATCTTTTGACTGTCATTGATTAGGAACTGGTGGTATTAGTATAAATTTATTTTAACAGCCTATTTCCTTACTAATTTCGTGTTTATCTCTCATCAGTGCTTCTTATAGTGGTATCTGTCTGTACAGCTACTGGTGCCTGGAACTGGTTAATAGATCCCGAGACACAAAAGGTATAAGTTTTGATTTAAAATCTTTATTGGATTAAATGAGATAATGTTGCAGTGCTCTGTTCATTGTAAAGTATTACCCAAATGCTACCTGTTATTATTAGTAGTGGCTAGTAGTGGTGTTAATCGTTATATTAAATATATGCCTTACATTGATTTGCATAAGAAAACTGCTTGTGTGTTGTACATTAAGTATCTTTTACAGGGGAAAAGACCTAAGAAATACCCCACTTAGGCTGCTTCACATTCATTTCTGAACTACTTATATCTTTTTACATTTCATATTCACAATTTGTACGTATTTCAGTGTAAAAATTGTCTTCTCTTTTGTTCATTTAGTGTCATCTATGCCAGCTTTTAAAAATTATGAAATACCATTTTCTTTCTTTTTTTTTTTTTTAAAGATTTTATTTATTTGACAGAGAGAAACACAGCGGGAGAGGGAACACAAGAGAGGGAATGAGAGAGGGAGAAGCAGGCTTCCCACCGAGCAGGGAGCCCGATGTGGGGCTCGATCCCGGGTCTCCGGGATCATGACCTGAGCCAAAGGCAGTCGCTTAACCAACTGAGCCACCCAGGCGCCCCTGAAATACCATTTTCTTCTGTGACTTACTGTTAGCGGTACCTTTCATCATCCCACAGTACATTTGAAATGTCTTTGCAGGAAACATGATAAAACAGCAATTTTAATGTAATAAAAACACCAAGATTGGGGGGGGGTGTTAGAGGGTCAAAAACAGGAAGGAAACAAGGTCACAGACAAGGCCCAGTGGGCCACCACACTTGCCAGAACTGTGTTGTAAATTAGTCTCTGAGTTACCTAATCAATAAAGTCACAGTTCCGTGGTTTTCTTTCTCTGTGAAAAGAACACATGTAAGAGTTCCATAAGCCAGCAGATTTTGTTCTCTGCATTTATCTTTAAATAAATTTCCTGCCTGAAATTTAATATCGGAAACACTGAGAACTCCCTTTGGGCACTGTACAAGAATATCCTATACCAAAGCAATAAAAGATTCCATAATGTTACTTCTCGAAGCATCCTTTGATCAAATCTGATGGAATGTTTCTCAAAATTCTACTTCTTTCTGCTAACTTGTGCCTTGATTTCAAACGGAGGTTTTTTTGTTAGAGAAGCAGTAGTCTCCACTATTCCAGTGAAGTTTTTTTTTGCCCCAATGCATCTTTATTTAGGTAACAGTGATGTTCTTATTTTCTCAAATCTCAAGCCCACATCCCTTTTTAAACTGTAATTAGGTAGACTACTTCCAGTGGCTTTATTTATAACCCGTTAGGTTATACAGAAGAAAAACCTAATAGCAAAGAAAGCTTTTTGTCAGCAGTCTAATGGCAATTCAGGCAGCCAGGGATTTATTGAGTATTGTAGTCTTCCTGACTTTATCCATTGGGGTGGAGATATAAAAGAATAGGAGGTAGGGGAGGTTGATGATGGAATTTTACGTTAATAGAGGGGTTTTTATCGCAGATAGGAAACTCTCTTGTGTGTTCATTTATGAAAGTCTGATCTTAAGGCTGTGCTTGGTACTTATCTTCAGGAGAAGAGTGAGGAGGCTGGCGAGAAGATTGAAAAGGTCTGTCTTGGGAAATGAATCTGACTTCTAATTGGGACAAATATAAGCTGATTTCAGCTAGTTGAGATCTTAATAAAACACAGAATTAAATGTAATTTGAAATAGGCCCAAAACTCTGTAGTTAATATAATTTTCTAAATTAGGTTAGAATATAACTATTAGCCTAAGGGTTAGCTCTTTATATTTCATTATTTAATAACGTCAAAGCTGATAGGAGTTTTAAACAGCAGTTGTCTCTAGCAGGAGTTGTAGACCCAAAAGCCAGTGCGTGACTATCTGGAAGAACTCAAGGAGAGAAGGAATAGAGCAAGCTGGAAAGTACGTGAACGCCTGATCTGAAGGGGAAACTGGTATTTAGATGCACTTGATTGTTGCTGTGAAGGAAAGAAGGGTGATGTTGACTGATCTAATTAAAATTAACACATAAGACACTATATGTGCTTACATTATGCAGGCTTCATGAAATCTAGCTGGCCTATGGGAATTAAACTGTCCTTGAGGGTTTTAAGAAGACATTCCTCTGGATTATTAACCTTTTCAGAATTTCATCCTTCTGGGAGCTTCTTCCCTTCTGATGTTTTCAGCCTCTCAATTCTTCATTTGACAAATTTATTTAACCAGTAGCATTCTGGGCCAGCTGCTTTCTGTAAGTTTAGTTCTTGCTAATAGCTCTTGGTATAAGAGTGGAGTATAGATGCCTTTAGCGTAGTTCTGTTGCTCACATTTAGTTCTTAGTCTACTGGATTTCTTTTTCCAGATTAAACACGTCTTTTTTCCTCTTTCAAACTGTAATGCTATCCCCCGGTACTCTGTCTTCAGTGCCTACTCTTGTTTCAGTCCTGGATCCTGGACTCTTGTCTCACATACTCACGTTGTCTTGTTTCCTGCTGTCATCTGATTATGCCCAGATCTCATTCTTTTCTTTCTTTTTTTTTTCTTTCTTTCTTTCTTTCTTTTCTTTTCTTTTCTTTTTTTTTTTTTTTTTTTTTTTTTTTTTTTTTTTTTTTTTTTTTTTTTTTTTTTTTTTTTTTTTTTTTTTTTTTTTTTTTTTTTTTTTTTTTTTTTTTTTTTTTTTTTTTTTTTTTTTTTTTTTT
>PITA01008202.1:54056-86318 GCA_004023965.1 Spilogale gracilis | reverse complement strand
TTGGCCTCAGGGTGCTGGAGGACAAGGGCAGAGGGCTGTGGAGAGGAAGAGGTCAGAGGTTGTGTCTCTCCCTGGGCAGGTCCTTGGTCTCGGTTCCCGCCCCTGTGGTTTGAGGACAGGGTCCAGAAGCTTAACCAAACTGTTCACAAATGGCTTTGGGAGACTTGGGCCATGCCCTACAGCTTTGGAGCACACTAATATGTTTGGCGTTGAATCGGGGTGAGGGGCATTATCCCACACAGAGAACCCGACCTCTCGGGGCACCCCAAAGCATGGCGGTTTGCGTTCCCTCAAGTGGCTTTGGGGTATGTGTGGTCAGCTAGTGGGAGCAGAAGTCAGAGACACAGAACCTGATGCAGGCCGTCAGCACCATGATGGAGTGGCTTGAGGACACACATGAAGCACCCCCTTGGGACTCCCCGAGAGATCCGGGGACCCTGGATAGCATGGATTTCCCACTTGGGCAGTCAAGGGGGCAAAAATCCAAATTCTCAGGGCACCTGGCTGACTCACTCGGTGGAGCATGTGACTCTTGATCTCAGGGTTTTGGGTTCAGGCCCCACATTGGGTGTAGAGATTACTTAAAAATAAAATCTTACAGTGTGCCTAGGTGGCTCAGTCGGTTCAGTGTCTGCCTTCAACTCAGGTTATGATCTCAGGATCCTGGAATCGAGTCCTGCATGGGGTTCCTCGCTCAGCAGGGAGCCTGCTTCTCCCTCTGCCTCTGCCCCTACTCTTGCTTTCTGTCTCTCTCTTCCTCAAATAAAATCTTTAAAAATAAAAATATGTATAATCTTTAAAAAAATCAGAATTTTCAAAGGATTGTCTCACTTGCCTCCTTACCTATCCTATAGAGCTAACAACAGCTCTTTCATTCCTGCCCAACAGTCGGGAGGCTTCTCCTGTTTGTTTCTGGCTTAGCAGGTAGTGCTCAGAGATGGGGCACAGCCCAGCACCCTAACATCCTGTTCCTCAGTGGGCAGGCTGGGCACCGACGTCAGGTCTGCACGCAACTCGGAAGGGGAAACCTCAGTTGCTGAGGGAAGGAACATGCTCTGCCAGGGCACCAACCAATACCCCTCCTTCTTCCAAACTATAGCCCCAAAGCTTCTCAGCCTGACTTCTCAGGGTTTTTTCCTTGGTGCTTGACTTTCCACTGTCATGTCTCACTTCTGCTCTTTCCCCGTTCTTGACTTTGACACCAGCTGCTGCCTGTACCTCACCCTTGTGCTTGGGTAGCACCTCTCATCCCCGAATCAAGTCCTTCTGTAACTCCTTGCAGCCCATGTTGGGAGAGCCGGGTGTGAGAGAGACAGACAGACAGACATTTCCAAATTTTCCCAGAGGCTTCTTGGCATCATCGGGAAGCTCTGAACTAGTTAGATCCTTATTACTACCCTACTAGACAGCAGACTGAAATGGAGACTGACTTGCCCAAGGTCTCCAGGGGGATGCAGTGCTAGGGCACTGGGGCAGCCAGGCTCCCCATTCCAGCCTCATTGTCCCCTGAACCACTTCCTGCCAGCAGAACATTGGGCCCACACAGACTATGGATCTCATGTCTCCCAGGGCTGCGCTAAACTGTCGTGTTTTCATGAACTTGGTCCTCCTTGCTGGGTCACATATCCTAAATTATCCCTCAGAATATGAGGTGATGAGGAAGAGCCCAGGCTCCCTCACTCCCTCTCCCCCCGCCGTCCTGAGGGGTCTAGTCTCAAGGCCCTGTTCGGTGGAGGAGGCCCGCCAGTTTAAGCTCCGTGAGGTGAAGCCCAGGATGGCTCCCTGCCTACCGGGAGCCACAGCAGTCCTGTGCGAGGTACTCAGAAAGGTCAGGGCTGGTAGTCACCCTGGGCCGGCAGGTTCACCGGAAAGCCAGTGGTGACAACACTGAGGTGCTGTTCTAGTGAGCGAGGCCAGAACTAGGTCTTTCTCCACCCTCCTGCCTCACCTCTCCCTTCCCTCCAGGGATAATCTGTCATCAGCCGCCCTTCCTGCCCAACTAGAAAGCATGAGGGGCGCTGGTGGCACTAAAAAAGCCGAGGCTTTAATGGGGAACAGATTGCACCACGGGAGGTACTTCTGCCAGGCCCCCAATTACTTGGGGAGCTGCAGGGAGAGAGGGAGGCAAGCAGTAGCCACAGCTGTGGGGCGGTGGGGCCTGAGGCAACCCCACCCCAGGGGTGGGGGTGTGTGTTGGGGGGGTGGGGAGCTGGCCTCTTGGCTTGTGCTTCCTTTTATGGGGCTCTTTTTGGTCTTTTTCTTGGAGGAGAGAACCACATGCCAAGGTCTCTGGGATTGCTGCCTTAAATCACCGCCGCCTGTGCTTCCTGTCCCACCCACAGGTGTCCCCATTTGGCTTTCTTGGGTTTCCTTTACCAGCTGCGCTGCAGATGGTCTTACCATGGAAATCACCTCAAGGCTGTAAACTTCTTCCTCCGGTTTCAGGGAAGGGGCCCACATGTCTTCTCTGTCCCAGACTTCTTGTTTCCCTTACCCCGTCAGCCAGAGTAGGGAGTAGGGGGACTTACGTTCTTATTTTTTTGATACTTTTGAAAAAGTATTTCCTAGTTCTAACTTCGAAATGTTTTTGTGAAATAGAGCACCTGTCTTCTTCCTCATTTGGCTGTGGAACAAAGCCCAGGTTGAGCTAGTGGGAGTTGGGTCTAGATGGCTGCTGGCCTGTAGCAGTGGCCTGGGGAGTGCTGGGGGGACCCCCCTGAGTGGGGCAGAGGGAGACGCTCGGCAGTGAGGTGGCCAGGAAGCTGTGGTCCCCAGCAGTTCTCTAACTCCTGGTTTCATCTCTGATCCATGGAGGTTGTTTTCCAAAGGTCGTGAGGCCTCTACTTGGGTTCTGCTCATGCCAGAAGGAACCGTTGGCCAGGCTCCTCGTGCAGTTCGGAGCTGTGTCTCCAGAACCCAACGGCCTCGACTTGCTCTCTGAGAGGAGAGCAAGGAGGAAGGGCAGGCACTCGCCAGCTTCGGCGGGGGGAAGCTGTTCTAGACTCCTGGCATCCTGCCGGCCCAGGTGGCTCTAGGTTACAGGACGGATGACTCAGGTAAGCCACGCTGGACAAACATGCCAGCATTCTCAATCCAGCAGGGTGATGACAGTAATTAGCTTTCCTGTCGTCAGTATACCCCCGCCTTCTGAGGGTGGGCTTGCCAGGCCTGAAAGTAGGGCCTGAGGAGATTGGCAGGAATGTGGTTATCTTGGCCTGTATCTTGTTGCCCAAGATTCTTCTTGATGCTTCTAGAGCTGGGCTTGGAGGGGAGCCAGCGGCACCTGCATTGTCGGATGATGTCATGGAGGCTGCTGGGCGAAAAGAGCCTCCCCAGAGCAAGGATAATGGGAAGAAGTTCTAGTGCATCTCTTTCTCTGGAACGCAACACCTGTTCTTTTAGTGGTCTCTTCCCTCAGGAGACCCAGAAGACCAGGCGCATCTGGCAAACGGCCAGAGAGACGGCTGGGTTGAAGGCGGTAGGGTAGCTGAGTGGCCAGGTGTGCCGCTAAGGATTGTGGTACTTGCCTTATTTAAATAATATTTTTTTTAAATCCCTACTATTTACTCAGCACTTTATGTATCTACTTTGCTTTTCAAAATATCCCTGTGACAGTGAGTAGCCCTGGGGCACGGAGTAGCTGGCCGGTAACCAATCAATCTGGAATTTGATCCCAGGCCTGGAACTTGCACCATCCTGCCTCTCTTCTGCTGTCTTTGGGGCTGTACGGGGGGGCCGCACACAGAACCTCAGCATTCTAGGCCTGGCCCACTCGCAACGCCCATGGTGTGATCTTGGCTGTCACGATGGCCCACAGACTCCTCCCTGCAGAAGCAGAGCAGGTGGAGGGGTGTTGGGCCAAGGAGGGTTTGCCACTGGAAGTTTCCAGTTCTATGGCTCTAGCCCACATGGAAATGGCACTGAAGAAAGGTCCCCCTCTCCCGGTCGGTCGGGACAGCCCACTGCAAGCCTTTGCTTCTGATTATCAAGGGCAGCTTCAAGGGCATTTGAGCAGGGCGGTGATCAGCTCGTGGCCTGGTGCCACCGACTAAGGGAGCAAAGCTGCTTCCCTGCTCCACATGTCAGTTTCCCCACTGGATTCACAGGAGACAATGACCTCTTTGTGCTCAGTGTTACAATGAGTCAGGCTTAATTAGGATTAGTCACAGGCTTTGGAATCCTCACGAGAAAATGGTCATCTGCTGGGTTCGCACTGTGCCGCGGCCGTGATGACACACCATTCTGGCCTGTGCCCCTAAGAACATGTCCTCAAAGCCTCCTTAGTGGCTCTGTGGATTGGCCCTGAGGTGACCCAGCTCTGAGTGCGGGTGCTGACACGGGCACGGGGATGACACCTCTGGGGGGCCACGGCATGCGTTGTGCTGATATAGTTGCCAATGGCTTCCCGCCCCCGTGGGTTTCCCCTTGCAGCTGAATTCCCATTCAAATCTGCTCATCCCTGCTGCTCTTGCCTCTAACGCTGCACAGAGGGTCCTAAACCTACCTTAAGTTTTTTCCTTCTAAAAAAAAAAAAAAAAATTAACAACAAAAAAAAAAGTTTTTTCCTTCTCTGGCTCCTCCGTAAACACTCATTCTCTCCATGTCTCTCTTCTCCCTACCGACTCTTGTCCACCTTTTTTCCCATCTCTGTACCAGCCGGTGGAAGAAGCAAGGCAGATCCAGCCTTTACAGAACCTCAGTTGGGTTAAGAGGGAAGACCTGTTGCGAAGTAAGGAGGATGTAAGAATGACGCTGAAAATGAGAATAAACCGCGGGAGAAAGGACGAGCTGTAATGTCTGCCACAGGGGATCTGTTAGTGATTAATATAAAGACGGGGAGGCTAGGTTTGTAGATTTGTCTGGTCTGCTCAATTCCTGCTAGAATTCAGAAAGCCAGTAAGGAAGTCAGGTGTGGAGCAGGGACGCCATCTAGTGGCTTTAGGAGGTACTGCTTCATTACCGCTCGGCGCTAAGGCCACAGGCCTGATCTTGACCCTCTCTAAGTAGGCTTACAGGGACTTGGGCTCTTCCCGACTTGGCATGATGGTTAAGGAAGGGAGCTTTTCTAGTCACTTAATATCTGATAAGTCGCCTTTCACTTGACAGATAATTTTCTTAGATCTATAGCAGAAAGGTTTCACATCTTTTCTTCCCCTGTTAGAGAAGGAATCTTCATGGAAGACCATGGAGGGTCTCAGAGTAAAGAAGTACCCAGACATGTCAACTGAAGGAAAAGGGGTGATGGATGGTGTTGCCCACACCTAGATGAGAAGGATTAAAAGGACAGAATTCAAGTAGTGGTTTTGTTCTGCAGAAGTGGCCATTTCTTTTCTTTTTAATGTGGTAAAAATACATCTAAGACATACCATCTTAACCATTTTGGGGAGTATAGTAAGTGCCGTCAACTTCATGCATATTGTTGTGCATAGATCTTTAGAACTTTTCTGTCTTGCACATAAACTGAAACTCTATACCCACTGAGCTCCTCATTTCCCTCTCCTCCCAGCACCTGGTAGCCATGTTCTACTTTTCTGTTTCTGAGTCTGACTCCTTTTGAGAGAAGCGGAATTGTACAATTTTTGCCTTTTTGTGACTGGCTTATTTCAGCAAAATGCACTCAAGTTTCATCCAAGTTTTAGTGTCTGACAGGATTTCCTTTTTTTTTTTTTTCCTAAATGGCTGAATGCTAATTCCATTGTATGCAGACATCACATTTTCTTTATTCATTCATCTGTCCATGGATATTTAGTTTGCTTTCTCTTCTTGGCTATTGTGAACAATGCTGCAGGGAACATGGATGTGTAGCCATTCCTGCCTAACTGCTACGAAAAGACACAGCTCAGAAAAGGATTAACTAGATTCCACAGTGGAGTGAAGGTGGGATTGAAGGTGAACGGAAGGAAGGGAGAGAAGGAAGGCAGAGAGCTCTCTAGATCTCCTTACCATAAGATTTAGAACAGGTAATTGTCCAGCCCAGTCTACAAACAGAAAAAAGGGACACCTGGGTGGCTCAGTCGGTTAAGCATCTGCCTTCAGGTCAGGTCATGATCCCAAGGTGGTGGGATCGAGTCCTGCATTGGGCTCCTTGCCTAGCAGTGAGCCTGCTTCTCCCTCTACCTGCTGCTCCCCCTGCTTGTGCTCTCTCTCTGACAAATATTTTTTAAAATTAAATAAATTAAAAATATATTTTAAAAAAACTTTAAAAAAGGACATGTGGGATAAACTGTAAGCTACAAAGACTGTTTTTTGTATATTTGTTTGCATATCAAATATGTACCAGAACCAGGTAATAACTCACTTGGTAACTTGCAAGATAAAGCTTTATTACTATCCTGTCTGCTCCTATTGTTCTCACCTACTTCATAGCAAAGGCCTCCAGAACAGGAGAAACAATACAGTATGAAAACTTAGCTGGGACAGTGTATGTGGAGAGAATATAAAGTTACCAGAAATCTTTGTTAGGCCACCGACAGCTGCTTATAGAATTATAAAGATGATGGAGACAGTTTTTTCATTCATTGCTCAAGCAGTAGTGTGATGATTTAAAAAAAAAAGTCCAGGGCACCTGGATGGCTCAGTCATCAAGCGTCTGCCTTCCGATCAGGTCATGATCCCAGGGTCCTGAGATCAAGCCCCACATTGGGCTCCTTGCTCAAGCAGGGAACTTGCTTCTCCCTCTCCCACTTCCTCTGCTTGTGTTCCCCTTCTCGCTGTGTCTCTGTCAAATAAATAAATACAATCTTTAAAAAAAAGCCGAAGGACATCATGTGTCCCACTTGAATACATTAACTTTCCATTCTCTCAAGTTCTCTTCTGGTCATGGCTATCTAAATCACAGCAGAGAGAGGTACACAGCCTGGCCAGCGCTCCCCATGTATGTCTCGAATGACTTTCCACCCCACAACAGTTTTATTACGGTGATTGTTTTAATAGTTTGAATCATATCCCACCGATCTGTACTCTGTGGAGCTAATCACTCTTCAGAGGTCGGATGTTTGGGTCACGTTCAGCTTCTTCTAAGTAACCATGTTGTGAACATCTTCCTGTAGATCACTTTTCCTCTTTTGAACTATATTCTTGGTTAGGAGGCAGAGCGTTAGGAGGGCAATTAACTTGTGCTTTAATTTGCTCGTGTGTAACATGGAGATAGTTCACTGTGTCTCCCTCACTTGCTACGAGGTTCAAATACGTAGTGTTTAGAATAGTATGTACCCACAGGGCTGACTTGGGACGAGAACTATTTGTAGCAGTAGTAAATTAAAATGCCATGAGAAGTGTGAGTGTCCTGGAGATGAACCTGGAATTCCTTCCTGGTCAGATGTTTTCCTACTCCCATTCTCTTGAGGGCTGTTACTGACCTATTGTGGGAAACAGTCCATTTCTTTTTTCCCCATCTACCTACTGCAATAGTGATAGCAACTGACGGAAGTGAGGACAGAAAGCTGAGAAGTATATTATTAAAATGGCCTGAATTGTTGGATAAACCCAGTCTCCATAGCCTACCCCTCCTCCCCAGAGACCTCCATACAGACTTGGTTCCCCCCTTTCCCTCTCTTCTAGTTGACTTGTGCTACACGACTGTCAACTCGCACGGAGCTGCACGGTGGAAAGAAAACCGGTGACATCCTGCAATGCTCTGGCCAAGGAGCAGTGAGAGAAAAGCGAGCATGGGACAAAGATGGAATGAGTGGTCTCTAATTAAAGCTGCGGGATTCGCAGCAGAGGACATGGGTCGGCTGATGCGGTAACTCTTACACTGAAGCCAAAGAAAACCCAGAGTAGGACTGAAACTATTAATAGCAAGGAAAACTGAGGAGGAAGAGTTTCTTCTTTTGCTGTTGGTCAAGCTGTAGGAGCAGCTGTTTTTGTTGCTAAGACAGAACAGGGCAGAAGGGATTTAAAAGCTGGCTCCGAGGCGGCCACAGCTGGTTGGAGGGTTTGAATAAAAGAGGAAAGCCCCCAAAGAGCATGCAGCACCTGCTAAGTCTGTGAAAGGTAGCTGCAATTTAAAAAGAGCCAGGTAAAAGATTCATTTCTGGATACGAGTATCCCGTGAGCAGTTGAGAGAGAGTCCGTTCAGCTGTGGGATGCAGATTTCAGCTTTGTGCTCAGAAAGATCACAGAACTGTTGTGTGATATTCCCAACTGTGTCATACTGGAAAGATCAGAAGGCTGGGAAGTAGGGATCTAAGGGCAGCTCTGCCATATTCCAGCTGTATGACCGGCACTTGTGTATTTTAAAGGGCAATGATCTTCAGTCTTTCCCCTCTGTAAAAACAGAGTCTCCTTGGATAGGAAGTGCAACCTTGTTAAAACATGTGGTGCTAGAGACCCTTAGTAGAGAAAACCAGTAAAAGGCGAGTCCGAAGGCAGGGAGGACTGGCCAGACTAGGGAGTCTCCAGGATACCGCCGCTCACCCTGATACTGGGACCAAGACTGCAGAAGAAGGTTCTGCCTTGCATTGGAACTTCTATTTATCAGCAGATGATCAGCACAGAGATTACACAGCATCCTTGTGAGCTACCTACTGTGGCTCATGAAAGCATGAAAATCCCTTGCCGTGATGATTTATAGCACCCATTCTGAGGATGGTAAAGCAGCAAAAAATGCAATTTTAGGCAATTATCCTTTTTTTCTTCAAGATTTTATTTATTTGACAGAGAGTGAGGAAGAGCACAAGCAGGGAGAGCAGCAGGCAGAGGGAGAGGGAGTAGCAGGCTCCCCACTGAGCAGAGAGCCCGATGTGGGACTCAATCCCAATACCCTGAGATCATGACCTGAGTCGAAGGTAGATGCTTAATCGACTGAGCCACCCAGGCATCCCAATTATCTTCTTTCAAAGGATCTGCCAAAAGAAGAAAAATGGTTATTTCCAAATAAAGAATCAAATCAGGAAAAGCGGGTTCCTAGAAAGACCACACCAAAAACTTTGATGGGAACAACTCACAAGAAGAATGAGTAGCCTGGGGTTGAGTGATGTCCTAGTGTGTGAACAGGAAAAGCAGCTTTGGGAAGAAGATCATGAGTTCAACTCCATCTGTATCAGTCAGAGTTCTCCAGGGAAACAGAATCGGTGTGTTATGTACAGATACATGCAAAGAGCTTTCCTATGGGAATTGACCCACACAATCATAGAGGCTGAGGACCCCCATAATCTGTCCCATGCAAGCTGGAGGCCAACTGAAGCCCGAAGTCCCGAGAACCAGGAGCTCTGAGGTCCAAGACCAGGAGAAGACAGAGGTCACAGCTCAAACCAAGAACACATTCAGCTGGGGCGCCTGGGTGGCTCAGTTGTTAACGTCTGCCTTTGGCTCAGGTCACGATCCCCGGGTCCTGGTATCAAGCTTTCCATCAGGCTCTCTGCTTGGCGGGAAGCCTGCTTCTCCCTCTCTCACTCCCCCTGCTTGTGTTCCCTCTCCAGCTGTTTCTGTCAAATAAATAAAATCTTAAAAAAAAAAAATACACACACATTCACTCTTCCTCTGTCTTTTGTTCTATTCAGGCCCTTGGCAGATTGGATGATCACTCACATAGGTCAGGGTGATCCACTTTACTTCTTCACCAATTGGAAAGCTCATCTCTTCCTAAGCATCCTCATGGATCTGTCCAGAAATAGTATTTTACCAGCTATCTGGGCATCCCTCGGCCCACTGAAGCTGACACAGAAAATTGAGCATCACCCCATCTGTGAACACCCCTCAGTCAGCCTAGTCGTGTATTCAACAGAAACTCAGGCAGCCTCGAGCCTCGGGTACTTGGTTCCACAGGCTGACGACAAGGTGGATGGATGGCTTTACTTCTATGCAGTCTCTAGATTTCGAGCATTCGAAACAATGACCCTCAACTTCAACACGGGGTCCTCCTCTCCTGACCTTGAAAACATCATTTGCAGACAAGATACTGAGCTCAAAAATCTTAAAAATAGAACTACTGTGTTTCCTCCCCCCTGAGGTTCTCGATCTGGAATGGCTGGCCACAGATTGATTCCTCCCTCTTCCTCACACCCAGACTGTTCATGTTGAAGTTGTCACTGACATTTCTGTCACGCCATCCACTGTCCCTGCCATCCCACCTCCCTCGGAGCCTTCCTGTCTCCCCTAATGTGCTATCCACACACACCACAATGATCTTCCTGAGTACAAATGTCACTTCCCTGCACAAGAACTCTTCAAGTTTCCCTTTTCCCACAAAACTGAGACTGCCCTCCTCAGCAGAACACACAAGACTCCGGTTTGGCCTGACTTCTGTTCTCCTACCCGCTCTCTCTATTCCTCAGTGTAGAGGCCTAGCCACAGCAGAATACCCACTCTTTCAGGAACAGAGGAAATTCTGCTCATTTGCTCACAACATTCCTTTAGCCTCAAATATCCTTATTTCATTAAGTGTCTACTATGTGCCAGGCAGATTCAAGTGCTGTCTACACAAGATAGACAATGTTGCACCTGACTGGCTCAGTAGGTAGAGCATGATGTTGGGGTCACGAGCTTGAGCCCCATGTTGGGGGTAGAATTTACTTAAAAAAAGAAAAGACGGACAAGATCCCAGTTCTCACAGAGCCTACATCTCCCACTTATCTCCAAATCCAGCTCAAATCTATACCTTCCTGGTTCTTTCCAATTCCATACATGAGAATTCACTTTTTGTTTTTTCAAAAAATTTTTTAAAGTAAGCTCTACACTCTACATGGGATTTGAACCCACAACCCTGAGATCAAGAGTCGCAAGCATGAGGCACCTGGGTAGCTTAGCTGATGGAGCATGACTCTGTTTTGGCTCAGGTCATGATCTCAGCATTGTGGGAGCCCAGTGTGGGACTGAATCCAGTACTACACTGGGCTCCCTGCTCAGCAGGGAGTGTGCCTGAGATCTCTCTTTTTCCCTTTCCTCTCCCACTTGTGCTGTCTCTCAAATAAATAAATCTTTTTTTTTTTTTTAAGATTTTATTTATTTATTTGACAGAGAGAAACACTGTGAGAGAGGGAACACAAGCAAGAGAGGGGAGTGAGAGAGGGAGAAGCAGGCTTTCCTGCCGAGCAGGGAGCCTGATGCGGGGCTCGATCCCGGGTCTCTGGGATCATGACCTGAGCCGAAGGCAGTCGCCCAACCAACTGAGCCACTCAGGTGCCCCTCAAATAAATAAATCTGAAAAAAAAAAGTCACACACTCTATCAACTGAGCCAGCTGCCCCTCAATTCTGATTTTATACTTCTCCCAGAGTATTGAGCATTCTTGTGCAACATCTGTGTATGGATGTGTCTTCCAGCCTGGATGATCAACTTCTGGAGGACAGAAATGGGTAGTGATTATGTTTGCATTATACAAAGGTTTGCACAGTGCCTCCCACAAGGGAGAGACTGTTTCTTGAATTATACCAAGTCTATTGCAATCTGCTTCCATTTATACTTTAAACACACAAACAAAACAAGCTTATGGAGCTTTGCCTATTTTAAAGGAATACTTTGTGAATACTTTCCTTGGAGGGAGGGATAGATTAAAAATTGCAGTGGACTTTAGAGGGGCCTGGGTGGCTCAGTCGGTTAAGCATCTGCCTTCGGCTTGGGTCATGACCCTGCTTCTCCTTCTCCCTCTGTTACTTCCCCTGCTTGTGCTCTTTCTGTCAAATAAATAAATAGAATCTTTAAAAAAATTAAAAAATGAACAAAAATAAAAATTGCTGTGGACTTTAAAAAATTTGCTCACATTATTATAACCTGGAATTCGGGTTGTAGTCCTCTTGAGCACATTGTGTTAATGATTCTACACCATTCCTTACGTGGTGACCTAGAGGATATGAGCTTCTACAGGGCAGACTCCAAACCCACTTAGTTACCATTAAGCAAAAAGTTTCCACCTTGGGCACAAAGCCTCATTTCTGTGAATGTCCGAGAGCTGCCCACCAGTCAGCTGCTAAGGGGACCCCAGAGACTAACAATGAACGCTCATGCCAAAGGCAAAAGAGCGCCCATAAAAAATAACCTGGAAACAGCTCTATTGGCCTCATCCACTGATAGAAGGTTGATTTAGGAGTGATACAACATGATTTAACCTTTTAAAAATTAGGACTGAAAAACGACAAATTTAAAAATCTGACATGCATGAAAAAAAGGGACTGTCCTCTAGACTAAAGGGATTTATGCAACCCCTTACCTTGAATTGGGCCTGGTTTGGACAAAAGAATGTAGAAAACATCCTGGAATACTTAGGAATTTTGTATATGGACTGGGTACTAGATGATGTTAAGGGATCATTAATTTTTGCTGGGTGAAGAATACAGAAAAAATGTATTTTGTTAAGAGATGGAAACTAAAGTTTAGCATGGGTAGAATATTATGATGTCTATTATTTTCTTAAAAAAATTCAGTATAAAAGAAGTGAATCAGAAATACAAGTAAACAGTTACTAAAAGAAAATAGGACATTTCAGACAATAACTACTTTCTAGCCTTTCTGGCCCTCTTATCCGTGGGCAATCTTATTTAGATGGGGCAGGTAGGGGTGAATTGTCTCTACCACAGGGACTGATGTTCCCCACCAGCAATGAAGGAGCCCTGAGGAGCCCCAGTCAGGGGAGCCGTGTACAGAAGGAACATGGAGATGGGTCTCTCCTCAAGGGCCTTCCTCCCTTATTATATATAGACTCTCATTCTGTTATTGCCAAAGTGAACACTATAGCCTGCCATTCACTACAACACCCCGGGAGGTCTCCTGGCGACATAATGAACACCCTCTGGTTCACAGATAACTCTTTGGGGGATGCCTGGTGGCTCAGTCAGTTAAGTATCTGATTCTTGATTTTGGCTCAGGTCATGATCTCAGGGTTGCGAGATCGAGCCCCATGTAGGGCTCGGTGCTCAGAGTGTTGTCTGCTTGAAAGTCTCTCCCTACCCCTCCCCCACCTCCAAAAAAAAGGAAAAAAAGAAATACCTCTTTGACTAGAATCAAAAATAAAATAGCAGCCAATCTGCAAACCGAAATTTTGATTTTGTTTGGTGCTGCACTGAAACTTTCGGTGTCTGCCTTGTTTGTATCAGCCTAGAAGGCAAGAAGGAACACAGTTCTCCAGCAGTAAGAATCTTAACAAATATTTTATTAATACATACTGTCATATTCCTGGGATATAGGAGTCCTCAAAACGCTGCCCCGTACTGAAGGACAATAAAAGTGCTCAAGTTCTTGGTCTTCCATCTGGTTTAGTAACCCCATACTCCTCTAACAGAAGCAGGCTTGCTGTACTTCACCTGTCCACACCCCGGCATGGAGCCCGGCAACCCGTGCAGTCAGATGTAGACAGGGACACTCATTGCCTTTTGCAAGGACAGGGGATCCTTATGATTAAACCAGAACGGAGGAAAACTTAGCATCAGCTGGCCAAAAAAGGAATTCAGACTTTATTTCTCAAAGTCACTCATTCTGCTTCTCTCCAGGAAGGGCTGGAATATCTTCAGGATGAGCATAACGATTCCCACTGCCGGAATATTCGGAATACCTTCCTTGATTTCTCAGAGAGACTCTACAGGCAGAAAAGCTCATTATTAGAGATTAAATTCTTTTACAGAGATGAAGGGTTGGGTAATAGCTTTAAGGCTTGGTCTGTGAATTTCTCCCACAGTGATCTAGATAGGTCTAGGATTGAGAAAAACACGTTAATTTTATATTATTACATTATGTTGTATATCTATTATACACATAGAACCAGACTAAAAATCAAAACACTTGCATCCTACAGTCAGACTATTGTTAACACCCCCCGCCCCCGAGCCTGTCAAATGCAACTTGCGTCCGCCCTCCAAATACCCGCATCTGTCCTAATCTCGGTGTGTGAGGCGGACACTTGTCACCCACCATTAGTGCAGCACACGCATCACACTGGCTTCCATTCGTGATGCTGAATTGGCCCCAGTACCTTACTGCTTATGAACAAGGGTTCACATTCACGTGATGCCTTGCTACGGTTAACAGTATAATCCATGACCAAGGGGTAAAACAAAGTTAAATGACTCTTTCAAGTTTAAACTATGACCCTGGCCTTCTCCGCTCCATTTAGAGCCAGCAGAGCTAATAATAGGAAGCCTCTCACTGCCACTTGATCATGCCTATGAAGTGATCTGAGATGCTGAGAAATGGCATTACAGGCAATTCAGTAAAAGATAAAAGTTCTCAGAGAAATGTAACACTGGGTACCCTCTGCCCGTGAGAGTCACAGTGAAGAGCACAGGGTCTCAGTGAGAATATAAGTAATTAGCAAGATAATCCATAAAGTTACCTCCAGTTTCAGGTATCAGAAGACACTTTCACTATCTTCCTATACCCTTTGTGGCTGAGTGTTTCAGTAAAATAAAAAGTCCTGGGTCAGGGGAGTGGGGAGAATCTGAGCTCTTACTAACTATGGAAGGGAATTTAGGGAACAGAGTGACAAAGTTAAACGAACAACATAAACTTTTGAAAAAAGTTGAAAAAAAAACAACATAAACTTTGTTCTAACATCAAGATCCTTTATCTAGCCTCACTAAGCTCTGAACTTCCTGGTCACAGCAACTGTGGGAAGGTTGAGCACAAACCACCAAAAAGGATCTCAGAAGTCCTGGAACCCAGGGCCAATTATGAGGCCTACTTCTCCCACTACAAAAACAGAACGAAACGAAAACCCCACAAAACCCCCATGCTTGTTCATTAGACAGTGACAGAGGGCAGTCGGCAAGACTGCTTCAGGAATGTCTGGGCAGAGAATATATGTGCAGACGTCTGTCCTCAGACAGTTTTACACATTTTTGAAAGTTTTTAAATTGGAAAGATGAAGATTTTTTTTTCCTGTGGAAAAACGTGGGAAGCCTTCATTTGCATTGTTTTAGTAAGGGTACAACTGTACATTCTTGGGCTTTTAACAAGTCTACAGTTCTCTCCAGGAGAATCCCACAAACCTGCGAGTGCTTCGGGTGAACATCTAGGGCAAGTACTATTTTACTTTGTCCTTGGAGGGCCCAGGGGTCAGAAATGAGTCCTTTCACCCTCCTATCACGTCCACCCTTTACACTGAGTAAACACTTGTTTTCTCAGCTGTCACGATGGATTTGCACGTACCCACATTTTGTAAGCAGTGGTGATCATGACTCCGATGGCCAACCGAGGCTCGGTGCACAAACCTGGGGCTGTGGCACAGAGCGAAGTAACATGCCCACCAGGCAGAATGAAACCATCGTCTGGGGGTCAGAGTACAGAGCTCTGGACAGCTAAGTTACCTGGCCAGGCTCCAAATGCAAGTGACAGCAACTGACAGGAAAAAACAGCTGCTCCGCAACTTGAGGCCGGAGCAGCTGGCTCCTCGTCTGCTTCTGTGCTAGTAGTGCTCCTTCTCTACTTTGAGAAGACAAAGAATTTACCAGAATCTGAGGGAATGCCAAATGCTAATCAACGGCAGGAAGACCGAATCAGTTCCAGGCCAAGTCTCTAGGACGAAACCTGACTCTGTCTAACTTGACTTCTGAACACTGAAGGCAGGCAGGGTGCTAATTATAGGACCAGCCTCCTGTTCCTCATCCCATAAACAGCAAGGGCTGCGCATGCGCAGCAGTGGCTTATCTCACCAGGGAGTCTGTTTCGGCCGGCTGGCTGGACTGCTTGTGGGCCAAGAGGATGTTCAGCACGGCCTTCCAGCCTGGCTCTGTGGGGGTACTGGCGTCTACCTCCGTTCCACCATGCTCCCTGGTTTCCTTGCCCAGTGTGACATTTACCCAAGGGCACCAGTCTCTGTGCTGAGAGGCGGGGTCAAAGAAGCTTCGGGAAGACGTATCCTGAGAAGGGGGAAAAGAAAGTGCTGATGAAGGGTAGAAGCATGTCAATTCAGGAGTCGTCCAGTCCAGAACCTCACAAGTGCCCCCTTTTTCAGTTTGATGTTCTCCTTTAAACATTGCCTACATCATGCCCACTCTCTATAAATGCCTTCGTTCCCTTCCTGTTAAACCAACAGGTCTATCCCCCTGATCTCACTGCCATCCCCATGGGCCAGAAATATTTACTACCTCTCCATAATCCATTGCAAAGATATGGTACCCAACTGTAGTTCACATTATCTACTTAAAGTCACAGGACCCAGGAAGGGCTCATGCCTGCTTCCCCGTGCTACACAGTGAGAGCCTAGCGTGCTGCCTGTGCTCAGGGACTTCTCCATACAGGTGGACTCACTGAGCTGCTGGAAGAGCAGAGGCGAGCTCGCTTGGCTCTCCGGAGAGGGCTGGATGGCACCTCCAGGCCAGTGCTGTCTCCTGTTCCCATGCTGCGGGTCACTGGCCGGGTTCTGGTGGTGGGGCTGGCAGCCTCCGGCTCAGGACGATCGACGGGACTGGAAGAGTCCCAGCTCCGAGTTCGGGAGACGATGGGACCTGGACTCCTTTCAGCCTGAAGGAAAGAAGAGGTAACAGGAGTACACCAATGACATAAAGGATAATGGTCAGGAGAAATTTTTCTAGAAGTAAGTGAAAGCTAATGTTTTACAGTTTCAACTCTAAGAACTTACTTTCTGAACTGTCGACAAAACTAAACTCTTCAAAAAAAAATCATAGATATTTATACAAAATCATGAATTTAGCTTCTGCATTGCAACTGGCTAAGAAAAATGTGGTATTCTGATCAATGGGGTCTGAGACGAAGTTTACCCACCTCAGGTAATCTCCAACTTTCCCACCACGACACTTCTGGCAAGAATGCTGCTTTAACAAAGGCCACCCAAGCAAGCCCATTCAGTCCATACCTGCTCCGAGCTGGGGGAGGATGTGGCATCCTGGCTCCGAGTCATCATCCTTCGAGGAGACTCGGGCACAAGAGGGAAGCGCTCCAGCTTCCCCTCAGGGCCTGGGATGGGGGAGCTGGTCCGGCCAAAGGATGCATCCAGGTCCGTCATGGATGACTCAATCTGCTGGAAGCCCCAGAGCCCCACCTTCCTCATACACTGTGAACAGCTTATTAGAGAGAGCTGCATGGGTTCCAAAGAAGAACTAGGCAGGAACAGAAAAGAGAGTTTTCTCAAAGGGTAACATTTCCAAGGGACTAGGTGTAATCATTTGTGAGAGTGCTTTATCTCATCAAACAAATCTCTGCATGGGTCCACTGGACTGGGAATCATGTCATCTCAGGCCCCCAACTCCATTGTCTCTCACAAAGTTCTTATAGAAAGCTCTAAGGATCTCGGGGTAACCTCTAAGGCAAGACTATCTTCAAGGTTATGTTTGATAAATGTCTCTATTCCTTTTGGAACTTTTTCTTTTCAAATGAAAAATGCTTAATCTATCAAAGGAAGTATATTTAAAGTAAATCTAGATTGGTTCCAAGAGTTTTCTCTTTTTTTCAAAAAATATTTTATTTTTAAGTAATCTCTACATCCAATGGGGGCTTTGAACTCACAACCCTGAGATAAGTTGGTCAGTGCTCCAATGACCAAGCCAACCAGGTGCCCCCATTCTAACAGTTTTCTATCTCAGAGGGAGTCTATGCCAGATTGAGCAACTAGACTGAAAACACCAACATGATGGCCTGAGGACTCCAGTTGGCATTTACTTTGGTAATTTTTATAAATTCAACTGATTTTTCTTCCTTTCTATAAACAGAAAGGAGCTTCACTGTTTCCAAGAGCACAAATTCTCAGCTGGGAAGTGACAGTAAAAGAAAAAACAACCACCACAACAAAAAAGTTCAGGTGTGTCAAGAACTCCTGAGTTTGAATTCTGGTTTTGTTAGTGATTCTCACTGTCCCTTCACCACTCCCTCAGTTTTTTTGTGTGTTTTTTCTGACAGGAAACACCGTGGGATCTCCAATACCATTAGTGACCGATGTAGACCAGCATATGATGTTATCAGAGTTCACGTGCCCCTGCAAATTCACTGACTAACCTACACGCCCAGCCACACAGAGAGAGAACACAGGCAGTGACATGGACTTGGATGTCTGAGCCTAATTTGCTTGCAGTTTTTCTCTCATCAGCTCGGTGATCAAGTTCATCTTCAAGCAGGTGCAGAAGAAGACTGATCTTGTCTTCTGTCAAGCACTACAAAGGAACCAAGGTAACAAACTGAAATTGCCAACCACAAAAATCTCATATGAGGATGCATCTAGAGGGTACAAGGCAAAAATCATGAAAGAAATCCCCAACATGAAGATAATTCCCTTCATTCCAGAAGGCTCACTTCTAAGACAGGGATAAGGTTTCAGACAGAAGCTTTCTGAATTCCCCTGCCTCTCATGACCAAGAAAGGTAGCAGTTGTCCTAGAACTACCAAATCTTTTCTTAGTTCTGATTTGTTTTCAATTTACCAATTGCAGGTTTTCTCTGAAACCTATAAACTTCAAAACTCAAGTAATGAAAACAGATTACTATTTATATCTTAACCTGACGCTGGATTTACTTCTTGACGGAACAAGAGAGCTTGCCAAGGTCTTTATTTTTGTTCTAAGAATAATAACTGACAAGGTGAACAAAAAAGCTGCCTTGGCTAGGGACAAGGGACATTTAAAAGAGGCACAAAGTTGGGGTGCCTGGGTGGCTAAGTTGGTTGAGTGCCCAACTCTTGGTTTTGGCTTCGGGCGAGGTCTTGGGGTCATGAGTTGAGCCTGGTATTGGACTCTGTGCTCAGCGTGGGGTCAGCTTGGGACACTCTCTCCTCCTCCCTCTGCCCCTCCCCCCATGCTCTCTCACTAAAATAAACAAACAAACAAATAATATAGCCACAGAAGCTAAACTTTGGTTAAAATTCAAACAGCCTCTCAACTTGAAGAAGAAAAACAATAGCTTCTATTTCCTACAATAAAGCTTGTCTTTGGAGTGTCTACAGGGTGAGGAAACAGGACACTAGACATTCAGTTTCAAAGTACACATGGGCCAGAGCATTTCTAGTTTGTATTCATAGGGGAGAAGGGAATTTCTAACTTATCCTGTAGTATTTTCCTTGGGAAATGATATGCAATAAACCATATGAAGTCACATTTCAGTATCTTCTGTTAAGCAGTTTAAGTAACAAATCAAGATAAAATAGAATGTATGCCATTTAAAGAATCAGATTCTAGAAGTTTCAATGGAACCCACTGACTTAATCTCTCAATAGTTGTCCTTCCGGTGGAGATTGGAAAAGGTCAGCAGAGGGACAACTAGTTCTCTTCATAGCAATCTGAATCCTCTGTCACATAAAGAAATGCTTCACATACAAATGGCAGTGACAACTGAAGGCCACTGTAGGCTAGCCAAGAAAAACTCACCATACTTTTCAAGTCCTCTGGCCTCAGGGAAGGAAGCTGGAGGTCCAAATGACAAAGGCTTTGAAAACGATCTAGGAATTCACTAACAAGAACAGCAGGCTCATCCAATGGCAACATCCCAAACCGATCTGTATAAAACAACAGGGGATAGGTACTGATGAGATTGATAAAATATTTGAAGGTATTAAGAATTACTGACTTTTTTTTTAAAGATTTTTATTTACTTATTTGACAGAGAGAGAGATCACAAGTAGGCAGAGAGGCAGGCAGAGGAGGAAGCAGGCTCCCAGCTTAGCAGAGAGCCTGATGCGGGCCTCAATCCCAGGACCCTGAGATCATGACCTGAGCTGAAGGCAGAGGCTTTACCCCACTGAGCCACCCAGGCGCCCAAGAATTACTGACTTTTTTTGATGGGGCTGTGATGATTTTTTTTTTTTTTAAGATTTTATTTATTTGACAGAGAGAAACATAGCCAGAGAGGGAACACAAGCAGGGGGAGTGAGAGAGGGAGAAGCAGGCTTCCCACCGAGCGGGGAGCCTGATGTGGGGCTCGATCCCGGATGTCCGGGATCATGACCTGAGCCGAAGGCAGTCGCTTAACCAACTGAGCCACCCAGGCGCCCCTGTGATGATATTTTTGTGGTAACATTCAAAAACGATTCTCGAGAAGGGTTTCTCAGAAGCAGTCAGTCTAAGCTGAATCTGAAGACCAACAACAGTGTGTAAAAGCCACCCAGGCTCAAAGGAATGGCACAGGTGGGGAATTCTAAACAGTTTCACAGGACTGGGACAAAATGTGCCTATGAGGAGGGAGCCTGGGTAGCTCAGTTGGTTAAGCTCAGGTCACGATCCTGGAGTCCCAGGATCGAGTCCCACATCGGGCTCCCAGCTCCGTGGGGAGTCTGCTTCTCCCTCTGAGCTTCTCCCTTCTCATGCTCTCTCTCTCTCACTCACTCTCTCAAATAAATAAAATCTTATAAACAAACAAACAAACAAATAAATAAATAAAAGTTTGAGAATATTTAATTACATTAGAACCCAAAATCTGGCTGCTAATGATACAATACATGTTGAACAAAAGTGCTCTTTTTACTGCTTTTATACCTCTTACTAACAAAACTAGAAAGGAGATTTTTTTCTTTTTCCTTTTTCCTTTAAGGCATCCTTATGGTTGAGGGATAATCGACATAAATTAAACCACACATATTTAGGTGTACAGTTTGGTAAGTTCTGACATATTGTATGCTTGTGAAACTGTCACTACTAGATTTCTATTTAATATCATGAGTTTATAATCATTTTCCCAATTTAACACTGTATATTACTGTGCCCTATTTTTCTTACAGTATGAGGTTTCATTGGTCATTAAGAGATTTTTTTTGCAAATTTTAACTTTTTAAAAAAAATCAATGAAGAAATATCTTTATTGACTAAAGTCCATACTGCACATTAGGGTTCACTCTGTGTTGTATATTCTGTGGATTTTGACAAATACATAATGACCCATATCCACCATGACCTTATCAAACAGAAATGCCTCACTGCCCTCAAAATTCCCTGTGCTCTACCTGTTCATCGCTCACTCCTCCCCTCCCTCTGAATCCCTGGCAACCACTGATCATTTTACTGTCTCCATAGTTTTACTGTTTCCAGAATGTCATATAGTTGGAATCCCACAGCATACAGCTTTTCAGACTGGCTTCTCTCTACATAGCACTATACATTTAAGGTTCCTCAGTGTCTTCTAGAATTCATTTTTTTTCATTGTTGGATAATATTACACTGTATGGACGTGCCACAGTCTGGTATTACTGCATTTTTATCATTAAAGTAACTGGGTTGTAAGTTAGGTAAATGATAAACTGATTTCAGAACCTAAGAAGAGGTCATAGCTGTAGTTTCTTTTTTTTTTTAAAGATTTTATTTATTTATTTGACAGAGAGAAACACAGCTAGAGAGGGAACACAAGCGAGGGACTGAGAGAGGGAGAAGTAGGCTTCCTGCTGAGCAGGGAGCCCGATGTGGGGCTTGACCTGAGGATCCTGACCTCCCGGGATCATGACCTGAGCCGAAGGCAGACACTTAACGACTGAGCCACCCAGGCGCCCTATAGCTGTAGTTTTAAAACTATTGCCTAAAATACAATGTTAGGGTTTTGCTGGACACAAAGGCCCAGACAGCTTGATCCCTGTCTTAGGAGCTTAGATGTTGGGAAACAAAAGTCTATATATATGATATTTAGTAACAAAAGGGTAAGAAAAAAACAAACTAACAAAAAAACAAAATAAAGGCTCTGTAAGAGACTAGGAATTCCCTAGGACTGTTGAAGACTAAGAAAACTGGCAAGTGCTATAATAGAAAACTCTGTAAAAGCAGGAGCTTTTTGTTTCTCACTGATAATGAGACCTGGGTATGTTACTTTTATATTCCTCAGATGCCTCATCTGTAAAAATTATATGTTAATAATATCTATTGCACTGGGCACTTTTTTAAAATTTAAATTCAATCAACATATAGTTTATTATTAGTGTCAGAGGTAGAGTTCAGTGATTCATCGGTTACACTTAACACCCAGTGCTCATTACATCATGTGCCCTCCTTAAAGCCCATCACCCAGTTAACCCATCCCCCCACCACCCTTATCCTCCCCACCCCTGCCCCTGGTCATTAAGAGTTCTGTGACATTGATGTACCTTCTCTCCATCCTTCTGCCACTGGTGTCTTACAGAGATTATCACCTTAAATCACTTTAATGTCTGCTAAGCTTATTTTTTTGCATCCCAAATGACCCCTTACAATCTCTAAACTAATGCATATTATCTATAATATCACTCTTTCAGTGGTCATGATCCCAGCGCTCTGGAATCAAGGCTTGCATCAGGCTTCTTGCTCAGGGGGGAGCCTGCTTCTCCCTCTGCCTGCCGCTCCCCTGTGTGTGCATACTCTCTCTGACAAATAAAATACTTTTTAAAATTATGTGAAATTTAAAAAAACTTTCAATAATTTCTCATCATATGTTAATAAAGTTATGGTCTAGTTACTCTCTACACTTTAACCCCATCTCCTACTCCTTTCCCCATAGGCACAATTTTTTTTAAAGATTATTTATTTATTTATTTGAGAGAGTGAGAGAGAGCATGAGACGGAGAAGGTCACAGAGCCAAAGGCAGTGGCTTAACCGACTGAACTACCCAGGAGCCCCTCAAACTATTTTTCTTTTTAAAGATTTTATTTATTTATTTGACAGAGAGAAACACAGCAAGAGAGGGAACACAAGCAGGGTGAGTGGGAGAGGGAGAAGAAGACTCCCTGCAGAGCAGGGAGCCCGATGTGGAGCTTGATCCTGGGACCCTGGGATCGAGCTGAGCCAAAGGCAGACATTTAACGACTGAGCCATCCAAACACCCCAAATATTCTCAAACTATTAAAAGTTGTTGCAAGTAACCAAATAAGTTAAGATACGTGCTATCTATTCAAAAAGATGTATCATTTTACTAGAAAAGTACAATTATAAAAAAACTACAATCAACAAAAAAGGTATGGATTTTAAAAAATCAAGTAAAGGGGTACCAGGGTGGCTTGGTGGGTGGAGTGTCCAACCTTTTTTTTTTTTTAAGATTTTATTTATTTGACAGAGAGAGACGCAGCAAGAGAGGGAACACAAGCAGGGGGAGTGGAAAAAGGAGAAGCAGGCTTCCCATTGAGCAGGGAGCCTGATGCAGGGCTTGATCCCTGGGATCATGACCTGAGCCAAAGGCAGATGTTTAACAACTGAGCCACCCAGGTGTCCTGAGTGTCCAACTCCTGGTTTCAGGTCATGATCTCAGGGTCATAAGATTAAGCCCCACGTTGACTCAGTGCTCAGAGGGGAGTCTGCTTGATTCCTTCCCTCTTCTTCTCCCCCTCTCTCTGCTCCTCCCCCTACTCTCTAAAAATAAATAAAATCTTTAAAAAAATAAATAAGGGGTGCCTGGGTGGCTCAGTTGGTTAAGCGACTGCCTTCGGCTCAGGTCATGATCCCAGAGACCCGGGATTGAGCCCCACATCAGGCTCCCTGCTCGGCGGGAGACCTGCTGCTCCCTCTCTCACTCCCCCTGCTTGTGTTCCCTCTCTGGCTGTGTTTCTCTCTGTCAAATAAATTAAAAAAAAAAAAAAATCTTTAAATAAATAAATAAATAAATAAATAAATATTAAAAAATAAAACCAAAAAATCAAGTGAGATTTAACAATAAGAAGGAAACATGTTCTGCTGACCAGTGGCTCAGGTTTGACAAAACTTAGGAGAAAAAGCAGGTCCCAACACCTTTCTGGTCACTTTCTAATCTAGAGTTTGGTCTGATTCTTACAATCCTAAGAAAATACTAGTAAAAACTGAAGAAGGCAAAGAGCAACGAAGAAATAAAACATAACAAACATATAAACATATAAACATGTTTATAAAACAAAAATGTTTTAACATAAGTTAAAATTTGTTTTATAATTAATATATGAGTATTTGTCTACTTCTGTGTTTGATGTGTTCAAAATAGTCTAGTAAATTAGTAATTATAAATTAAAATGTTTAAAGGGATTTAATTTAGTTGGTAAATGTTATAAAAAATTTACTTTCAAAATTGTATTTGGGCACCTGGGTGGCTCACTGGATTAAAGCCTCTGCCTTTGGCTCAGGTTGTGATCTCAGGGTCCTGGGATCAAGGCCCGCATCAGGCGCTCTGCTCAGTGGGGTGCCTGCTTCCTCCTCTCTCTATGCCTGCCTCTCTGCCTACTTGTGATCTGTCAAATAAATAAATAAAATCTTTAAAAATTTATATTTATTAGATATGCTTAATAAATGTAAGCATTAAAGTATAAATAGTTGGGAGATCTTCCTCTCTTCACACTAAAGTCTCTGGGAAGAACCGACCAAGGTTGGTATAACTGAAAGGTCACATTTGAGATCTATTTAGGAGGTAGAATGGACAGGACTGGGTGGTGCTGATAGACAGGGAAGGGCACCTAAGGTGACGTCCAGGTTTCTGGTTAGGACAACTGGGGTGGGGGTGGGTGATCCGTACCATTTAAGATGGAGAAAATATAAGAGAAGTAAGGTTTAGGTATAAAATGAAGACTTCAGTTTTGTATATATTGAATTCCAGGTACCTACAACAAGTCATTATGTGAAAATGTTTAGGGGCGCCTGAGTGGCTCAGTCGTTAAGCATCTACCTTTAGCTCAGGTCATGATCCTGGAGTCCTGGGATCGAGCCCTGAATCTGGCTCCTTGCTCAGTGGGAAGCCTGCTTCTCCCTCACCCAGTCCCCCTGCTTGTGTTCCCTCTCTCACTGTGTCTCTCTGTGTCAAATAAATAAATAAAAGCTTTAAAAAATAGTGTTTAGAAGGTAGCTGAAAATGAGTCAAGCTCAAGTGAAAAGTTGGGATAGGAGTTAGGGGTCTGCAAGTAGGTAGACTAAGAAAGCAGAGTGTATAGTAAAAAAAGTCGGCAAAAACCAACAGGGTCCTGGGCACATCCTAAAAACCTGGACTGGATACACTGGGAGGATTCACTCCTCGCTGGACTGACCCAGTCGTACCACACCGTGAAGTAGCGAGGCCACCGCAGCAGAAACTCCTTGTTACACATCATCTTCACTTTAGAAATGTTATTCCTTAATAGTCCCTTTTCTATCTCCTTTTTATTATCTGTAAATGGCACTCTATGGACACTTTCAATCTCTCTCTTTTTTATTTTTATTTATTTATTTTTAAAGATTTTTATGTATTTATTTGACAGAGAGAGCAAGAGAGGGAACACAAGCAGGGGGAGTGGGAGAGGCAGAAACAGGCTTCCCGCTGAGCAGGGCACCTGATGAAGGGCTTGATCCTGGGACCCCAGGATCATGACTCAAGCTGAAGCCAGATGACTAACAAATGAGCCACCCAGGCACCCCCTCTTTTAAAAATATTTTATTTACTTATTTGAGTGAGAGTGAGCAAGAGCGAGACCATGAGCAGCAGTAGAGGGAGAGGGAGAAGCAGACTCCCTGCTGAGCAGTGAGCCGGATCTAAGGCTCGATCCCAGGACTCTGAGATCATGATCTGAGCCAAAGGCAGATGCCCAACCCACTGAGTCACCCAGGTGCCCCCACTTTCAATCTCTTTTTTCCTCTTAGTGGTCACTCATGGAATATTCACAGGCATGAGTCACCCTGGAGTTGGCCTGAGCTGTCCTACTGAAATAAAGGGTAGACCTACATGGCACTAATGTCTGGTTAGGCATTAAGTTTTGCCCCTGGTCTTGGGGAGCCCTCTGGAGGGCTCTGCTGTGGAGGCTGATTATGCAGCAAGAATATGCCTATATGACCAGTAAAAAAAATATATATATATATATATTTACTTATAAAAAGATTTATTTATTTGAGAGAGAGGGAGAGAGATAGTGGGGTGGGGACAGAATCTCATGCAGATTCTGTTGTGAACCCTAAGCCTGATGCAGGGCTTAATGTCACATCCCTGAGATCACGACCTGAGCCAAAACCAAGAGTCTAATGTCCAACCAACTATGCCACTCAGGTGCCTCAACCAGTAAAATATTTAAAAATTCTACTTGCTGGGGTACCTGGGTGGTTCAGTCAATTAAGTGTCTGACTCTAGATTTCATCTTAGGCTCGTGGGATCAAGTCCTGCATTAGGCTCTGTATTCAGCGGGAGTCTGCCAGAAGGTTCTCTCCCTCTGCCCCTCTCCCCACTCATGCATGCACTCTCACTCTTTCTCTTTCAAACAGGTAAATAGATCTTTTTTTAAAAATCCCACTTGTGTGGAGTGCCTGGGTGGCTCAGTTGGTTGAGCGACTGCCTTCGGCTCAGGCCATGATCCCAGAGACCCAGGATCGAGTCCCACATCAGGCTCCCTGCTCGGCGGGAAGCCGGCTTCTCCCTCTCTCACTCCCCCTGCTTGTGTTCCCTCTCTGGCTGTGTTTCTCTCTGTCAAATAAATAAAATCTTAAAAAAAAAAAAATTCCACTTGTGGTGGCACCTGGGTGGCTCAGTTGGTTAACTGACTGCCTTCGGCTCAGGTCATGATCCTGGAGACCTGGGATCGAGCCCCACATCGGGCTCCCTGCTCAGCGGGAAGCCTGCTTCTTCCTCTCTCACTCCTCCTGCTTGTGTTCCCTCTCTAGCTGTGTTTCTCTCTGTCAAATAAATAAAATCTTTAAAATAAAATAAAAATAAAAATCCCACTTGTTACTACATTTTGGGCTTTTGTGGATACAAACACTTAAAGACCAAGAGCCTTTAAGGGTACAGATATGATTAAAAATAACTAAAATAACTTTTAAAGATATGAAAATAGTAGCAACTGCATCATCTTAGTATTTTTCACAGAACAAGTTCTAAGTCAAGATCCTAAGATCGGTAACAAAGACGTTATCATGTATCTTATAAGGCAGGGCATTCTAGAGTGTAAGGCTTCATAAAACTTTCCTATCTCTTAGCCTAAGTATAAATTTTGGAATCATAAAGAAAACATCCTGATGTTAGTTTCCTAGACTATATAGTCAGGTTCACTCTAAAGTAGCTCAGTTCTAAAAAAAAAAAAAAAAAGAAAGAAAGAAACAAAGAAGGAAAAGGAAAAAAAAGTAACGACTGAAGTTAATAATTAGAGTGAAGACGATTACAAAGTCACCTGACTGATTCGGGCGCCTGGGTGGCTCAGTGGGTTAAAGCCTCTGCCTTAGGCTCAGGTCATGATTTCAGGGTCCTGGGATTGAGGCCCGCATCAGGCTCTCCACTCAGCATGGAGCCTGCTTCCTCCTCTTTCTCTGCCTGCCTCTCTGCCTATTTGTGATCTCTCTGTCTGTTAAATAAATAAATAAAATCTTAAAAAAAAAAAGCTTCCTTTAAAAAAAAAAAGTCACCTGATTCAAGGGAGTGTGCCCCGCCAAGGCCCATATACAGGCCATCTTTGGCTTCAATGCTGTTGTTATACTGTGTCATTTCACTGTGATAAACTATGTGTTTGTAATCACTCTCATCTGGCTTCCTGTGAGTCTGCTTTAGCAACCGAACCCCATTTAACTGCTACTGTTAGTGTACCAAAGCAAGCCTAGGGAGAACATGGGACTGCTTGCTATGGTGGGAAAAGCAGAGAGTTTGAAATCACATAAAACCTCACTAGTTGGTTTTAAGATCTCTGATTCCGTTTCCTCACTCCCTAAAACTGTGAGAATTATGTGGGATAATGCTTACATAGCTAAGCTGCTGGCATGCTGAATGCCCATAATAAAGTTCAGTAATAACCTAACAAGTGGACGGATATATAATAATACTTCTTGAAAAGTACAAATAGGAAGAAAGGAAATCTTAGACTAGATTTTCACAAAGAAATAGACAATACTAGAAATGCAATAACCAAGAAGAGATGGCAAACGGGAGATCCTGGAACTGAGTACCTGGGGAGGGGCTGTCTGGCCAGAAACAGAACTTCTCGTGGGCAGTGCACAAGGCCTTCTTCAGCTCAGCACATCGGTCCTTATCTGAAACCCACAAAGGGAGTGATGCCTTAGAAAGCACAGTATAGATTCAAAATCTGAATGGTCAAGAACTTTTAAGAGTATAGACAGAATTAAAAATAAAAATGACTAAGATTATTTTAAAAGATATGAAAATATTAGGAACTATGTCATCTTAATATTTTTAATAAAACAAGTTCTAAATCAAGACCTTGGTTCTTAAGACCAAGAACAAAGGAGATAGTATGTATCTTATAAGGCAGGGCATTCCCAAGCACCAGGCTTCATCAAAGTCCTTGTCTCTTTGTCTAAGTATACATTTTGGAACCATAAAGGAAATATAACCTGCTGTTAGTTTCCCAGAATGCATAAAGTCAGGTTCACTCTAATGTAGTTTAGTTTTTTTAAAAAGTAGCAATTGAAGCTAATAATTAAGATGAATATGATGACAAATTCACCTTGCTCTATGTAATAGTACACATTCTTCGACCAAACACAGGTGACTGGTCTTTTTAGAAAAACTGGTCTAGTATCTGTGCGCACAGAGGAAAATGTCATTTGTACTTTATACTTACATCGGTCAAAATCAAAAGCTGGCTGTATACTGGCACAGAGAAAAGCCTGGCAGCTGGAGCACCTGAGCATATCACATTCCACTGTGACCCAGCCGTATTTTGCACAGACAAGTGGAGACAGCTCAGAGGGCTTACCTGCCCATTTCAGAGAGTATTCGCGTTAAGAAAAACAATGCTGCAAGTATATTAAAACAAGTAAGTCAGAAATGAAAACTTTAACTCGTTCTTTTACGTACACAGGAATAAACAGATTAAGAGGAAAAGCAACAAAAAAGTTTGAAAAAACTATTTTTAAAGGACGCACACTTCACAGAATAATGGAAGTCATTGAATACTAATGAGAGGGGAACAATTATGAACTTTTTCTCTTCAAAGCCCTGTTTATATGTTTAAAATATGGGAATTTGAAAATGCTCCAATATCAGCTAAAGAAGGCCCATAGGCTAGAAAACAGAATTTAGATATAAACGTTAAAGGGCTCCAAGCTGGGCGTGGAGTCTCCTTAAAAAAATAGTAAGCCTCTACCTTTGGCTCAGATCATGATCTCAGGGTCCAGGGATGAAGGCCCACATCAGGCTCTCTGCTCAGCGGGGAGCCTGCTTCCTCCTCTCTCTGTGCCTGCCTCTCTGCTTACTTGTGATCTCTCTCTGTCAAATAAATAAAATCTTTAAGTAAGGGGCACCTGGGTGGCTCAGTCATTAAGCGCCTGCCTTCGGCTCATGTCATGATCTCCGGGTCCCGGGATGGAGCCCCGCATTGCTCAGCGGGAAGCCTGCTTCTTTCTCTTCCACTCCTCTACCTGTGTTCCCTCTCTCACTCTCTTTCAGAGTAACAGAATTACTTAACTAGTTGTGTTAAATAAATGGCTGTCATATCCAAAGTGGTAATCAATTCATATCTAATGAAAACAAAAAAGACCCAAAGAAAATTATTCTAAATACTGAGCAAAATCAGGAATAGTCCTAGAAGGATGGTTAAAATACCTTTCTCTTCCTCAGCAATTTATTCCTAAAGTCATCAGTGGTGAGCAAGGAGGACAGCCAGGAGGGTGAAGGGAGGTGGCTCAGTGCCAGGTGTCAGAACCCAAGGTGGGTAAAAAGGGACTGCTCACCTTGAGGTGCTGAAGCCAAGTAGGGTGTAAAGAACCTCTGCATGGGGCCCCCAGTCACCAGATCAGGGATAACCGGAGTATCAAAATATATCATGACAGTAATGGATTATAACCCACTGAATAAAAAAAAGCAGCCCAGGCTGCTATGAATAAACTACTAAAGTTTGATGAGGAATGGGATATTTGCATAGTTTCAAAGCACCTCTGCACAAAACACTTTTTTAATTACAAAGAAAGAACAGGGTTACTTTACAAGGGAAAAGACGGACAGACAGTTCCTAAATCAAGTGATCAAAGGAATCATTGCCAGGAAAAGGATAAACCAAATCGTTGTGCCACATGACAACATGCAGTGAGGACACAACACCATTCTGGGAGACTCCTAGGCTATCTGAATCTAACTAGAAGGAAACAGCAGACAGATGTGAGGGATACTCAACAAAACAACTGGCCTGTCATCTTCAAAAGCATCATGATCATGAAATTCAAGGAAAAACAGGAATCTCACCTGGCTTCTTTTGTTTTAAAGAATATTATTCGGACAACTGTGGAAATGATTAGGGTCTGAGGGCTAGACAGTAGTAATTTATTAAGTGAAATTTCCTGATTCTGATGGCTGCATTGCAGTTATGTGGGAAAAAGTCCTTGTTTGTAAGAAATATTTGGGGGTAGTGAGGTATCACTTTGGCAACTTATAAGTAGCTCAGAAAGAAGTTCTTTGTAATGTGTGCAACAAAGTCTACAAGTTGGTAATTATTTATTTTTTTTTTAAAAATCACTCTAGTGAGGGGCGCCTGGGTGGCTCAGTTGGTTAAGCAACTGCCTTCAGCTCAGGTCATGATTCCGGAGACCCGGGATCAAGTCCCACATAGGCCTCCCTGCTTGGCGGGAAGCCTGCTTCTCCCTCTCTCACTCCCCCTGCTTGTGTTCCCTCTCTGGTTGTGTTTCACTCTATTAAAGAAATAAAATATTTAAAAAAAAAAAAAAATCACTCTAGTGAATAGAAGGCAAAAGTGATGGGATATCACCTCTGAGATTAGGTCACAGAGTGAGTCTAGCTTCTTTCTTGCTCTCTTTCACTTGCTCACTCTGATGGAAGCCAGTTGCCATGTTGTGTACTGTCCGTGGGGAGAGGCCCATGTTGCAAGGACCTAGCAAATAGCTAGGTCTAGCCAACAGCTACTAAAGACCTGAAGCCCTCAATACAGTAGCCACATAAGTAAGTCTGGAAGTCAATCTTTTCCTAGTGGAGCCTGGAGACGACTGCAGGCCAACTGCCACCTCGACTATAGCCTGTGAGAGACCTTAAGCTAGACAACCCAACCAAGCTGTGCCCACATACCTGACCCACAGAAACTGTGACATATGTGGTTGGTTGTTTTAAGCCACTAAGTTGTAATGTAATTCGTTATGTAAAAATAGATAATATACAGAGGAAAATCCAGAAAGAGACAGGAAGTATAGTAGGCAGTCTCAAAAAACATTAGGTTTAGGTACCAATAGCCTTATGCTATCATCCTGACTCTGTCATGTGCTAGCAGGTTGACCAGAGGCAAGTCACATAACCTACCTGAAACTGTTTCCTTTTCTGTAAAGGAGTATAATACCTATTTTCACAGGTTTAGGGGGGAAGATCAAATGTGATAATATATGTGAAAACACACTACATACAAGTCTTAGTTATTATTTCTTCTCCTCTCAAGCTCTTAGCATTTTCTTCTGTAAAAAGAAAAGGTCAGGTCATCTCAACATTGATCTCAGTCAAAAAGCTGAGAAGCGATGTCAGGTCATCTCAAATATACCTTTGTGGAATAACATTTTATGATGCTAATTTTCCTACACAATTTCTTACCGAATCTTCTTTTTTAAAAATGTTAACTATGCTCCATGCCCAACATGGGACTTGAACTCACGACCCTGAGATTAAGAGTTGCATGCTCTACCAACTGGGCCAGCCAGTCGCCCCTTACCAAGTTTTACTCCTAAATTTAAAATATTTGAATGAGTGGAGGAATAACAGTTCCAGAGCAAGGAGAAAGTGCAGCTCACATGACCTAATAAAAAAGGATATAGAAAATGTTTCCACTCTGCTAAAGAAGGCTTCTTTGCTTGTAGATTCCAATGGTGGAGGCTGTTCTGCTTGGGGCGACCCATTAATTGACTGGAATGTGGCAGATGTGTCCTTCCTAAAATAAAGTGGCAGAAGTCTTGGTAATCCTTTCACAGCATCACTCTGCCCAAACATTTTGCACCTCACTTCTCAGCACATCATAGCAACAGTCATGCCACGCTGGATTTTAACCTTTCTAAAAATCGTTTCAGTTATGTCATTCTTCTGCTTAAAATTATCAATGGTTTCATGATACTTACTAAATAGAATCCAAATTGTTCAGTCTGGCATTCAAATCTCTTTATAGTTTGGTCATATCTACTAATTCTATCCCAGCAAACTGTTTTAGCTCACTCACTGCTCTTCAATAGTATTTCACACAATTTCAGTACACACAAAATTAGACTTAAGGCTTCTATGCGCTATACAATTGAACTGCCTCAGAAACTTAACTCCTTTAACACAGGGAAAATAATTTTGATATTTCTACCTGCGTCGACTCTTGATACCCACTTTCCCAAAAAAGAATTAATTTGAAAATTCAAATCAAAGTAAAGATCTTCAAGGGCACCTGGGTGGCTTGGCTGGTTAAGCTCATGGGATCCAGCCTGGGACTGGGCTCTGTGCTCTGAGGGGAACTTGCTTCTCTCTCTCCCTGCCATGACCCCCGCTTGTGCTGTCACATAACTAAATGAAATCTTGGGGGGAAAAATAAGTGGGCGCCTGGGTGGCTCAGTTG